>JALIZH010020216.1:9522500-9665000 GCA_030522465.1 Rhipicephalus appendiculatus
GACCGCTTTGGAACAACGTTACTCCAGGCAGGCGCGTGAGAACACAGGCAAATAACTCCCGCGTACCCAGGGAAAATGTTCGCGAAGTAGGATCAACTGCAAGAAGCTTATCCAGCAGGCAGTGAGGCACTTCGAAAATTGTTGGGTTGGCTTTCTGGCAGGCAGCATTTTCGCAGACGTCCGCGATTAACGAGAGATACAACGAGTCACTCCTGCCGTTTTTTTGTTTTGTTTCCACAGAATGGCGCTCAGCCGAAGCCCAAGCGCACCGGCTGCGGAGTCGGGTGCGGCCGAGCGCAAATTTGTGAGCCTTTATAAACCGTCAACTCCACAGTACCTAAGCGCGTAAAACGAGTGCCAAAAACTACTTCAGGCTCACCCCAAATAAGAATGTCACAGGGCAGTGGCGGATCCAGTGAGGGAAAGGGGGGATCACCTTCCCTAAAGCAAAGTCAGCCCCATACACTGACGGAATAGGGAGGGGGGGCACCGCGACGAACCTTCGCCCCCCCCCCCCCCCCCCCCAAAGGAGAACCCTGCGCACGCCTATGTTGACGCCGATAGACAAATTTCGCTTTTGAATAGGCATCTCATTGAGGCTTTCGCCTTAACGGTGTAAAGTTCTATGTGTCTCACGGACGCCTTAACGGTACAATGTAGAGATAACCTTTCAAAACACGTCGTTAACTGATAGTCATGAAGCAGCTTTTGGAGCAGCCGAAGTTTGTGCCGTCCCCGCGTCTTTCGCAGCCAATTAAGAAAAGGATAATGTTATCAATAACACTTCGGAGCCAAGGCACGCAACATGCTATGTTTAAGTTATCTCTACATGTAGAATCTCTCATTAAGTTCTGCTCATCGGCCCACTAAATTAAACGGACTACGCAATGTCTGCAATATCGCTCCCGCTTCATTCGATCGTTGTAAAACCTGTGAAACAGACAAAATAAATTAACGATGAGAGAGAGCCGGATAAATTGACAAGCTGGACTGATCAAAACCTATAAGAGGAATGCAGAGTTGTTTATCGAAAGCGCGCAAGAAAGATGCGCTGCACCGAGAGACACGAACACGGTACACGATTTTTCCAAACACCCAAATAAATCTAAGCAGCGCAGAAAGAGCTAGCCTAAGCACAAGCGAAACAAAAACTAGCATTACAGCGATCAGACGTGCGTAGAACGAAATGAACGCGATAGGAACGTAGTGCGCGCCCTCGGCCAGCCTGAAGGTCGAAGGCAAGATCCAATCGCGGCGGGGGCGGGGTCGAAGGTCAGTGACGTCACGCTGAGTAAACAGGATGCACTGCAGCTTTCCTCCTCGCCTAAACCAGCCGAGAAACGCGGCGTACGCACACACGCCGCAAGGCGCGTTCACAGTAAGCGCCGCCGAGCGATACTGCAGCAAGCCACGCGCGGAGAGCGGAAAGGGGATCCGAAACGTCCGCTCGTGGTGCGCGCACAGCAGGCGGGCCCGAGCATAGGAACGACGACAAGGCTGGGTTTTTTTTTTTTTTTAAAAAACAAGCGGCACTGTAAAAGGACGTGAGAGGGCGCTCCATCCGAGGAAACCGTGCCACACCCTTTTTCTCGGGAATGAGAGTAGAAATAGCGGTAAGGGGTGGGTGCGAACGTACTATAAGCTACACGAGTGCGTCGAGTTCGTAAAGAGAGTGTTTGTAATGCAGTGAATCACGGCCACCGCCTCCTTATCAACAGAGAAACCGTAGACACAACGCAGTTACTATCTAACAGCAGCAACATTCGCACAAGTGTGTGTGTGTGTGTGTGTGTGTGTGTGTGTGTGTGTGTGTTTGTGTGTGTGTGTTTGTGTTTGTGTTTGCGTGCGTGCGTGCGTGCGTGCTTCCAATGACTCTGCGCTAAATAACAACATACTGGCTATACAAAAGTATCAGAGTAATAATATCTGGGGTTTTAGGAGCCAAAATCACGATATGACTATGAGGCACACCGTAGTGAAGGGCTCCAGAAATTTGAACAATCTGACGTTCTTTAACGTGCATTGACATGGCACCGAACACGGGATTCTGGCATTCCGCCTCGATCGAAACGCGACAGCCGCGGCCGCGGGATCGAACCCATGACCTTCAGGTCAGCAGCCGAGCAGCGTAACCACTGCACCACCGAGGCGGACACGTATTAGTGGCCTACAAATCATAAGCCAGATCGTAAAAACTCACCCTAATAATCTTCGAAGACTTATTTTTTCGCACTAACCTTTCAGATATGACATAAAGCTACCATGGAACGCTTTCGGTGAGCAAAAATCACTTGCCTATACGCTGATAATCACTGCACAAAACTAACTAAATGCGCGACGATGGCCAATAAATGTGCATATAGCTACAAAATAGTAAAGCCAGGTTAGCGTCTCCATCACCTGCCCGTCAACTTCAATGTCCGTTAATTCATACAACGTGTAAATGCTCGTTCCTTGTTCACCTTTTCTAAGCGCTCACTATCACGAGCTAACTAGGTTCGTAAGTATAAACGTGTTCCAAGTTGTTCTCCTCTACACACAGCGTGGTATGAAATATAAACCGGCGGTTTTGTCTGGACAGGCGCCCACCCGCTCGATCAAATTGCCTAAGCGCGCATGTTTTCTCTACGCATGCTCCCCATTTAACCGCGTCGTGCATCAACCGTGAAGTAGGTAGTCCGCCCAGCCATCAATCAAGCCGACACTAGCAGTATAGTCATTAGAGCACTTGCGTTTCTCTGGCGCCCCCTGAAGTCCAAACAACCCAGCTTTGCCTAACGACCTGAATGCAAGGCCAATGGTAGTTAATATAGTCTCGACTTAGGCGTGCTTCTGTCGAGAGTAACAGTGTGCTAAACGGCAACTTACACGCGACGAGATTGCAAACAAGCTGTTTCCGCTCACGCATGCGCACTGTTGTAGCCGTGGTGGAACGATACGAGATTGAGAGAGGAGGGAGGAAGAAGGAGAGAGGAGTATGGGTTCAAAATGGCGCATACTCTAACAATGGCACAAAGGTCCAACAGCATCCCAAGCGGAATCCGCTCTCACAATTTAACTTTTCCGCGGCAATCCGTACTGATTGCACAGTTTGTTCAGGAATTCATGACAAAAGACGGTATGCGTGCAAACACGGAAACAACAAGACACAAATCAGGACAACACAAACGTCGTTTGTGTTGTCCTGACTTCCCTCTTGTGTCCGCGTTTCTACGCCTATATACCGTCTTTTATCGTGAATTCCTACCAACTAGCTAAGCTTTCTGTCATTCTTGTTCAAGGCGTAAGAGCCATTCTATAACACTGTTTAGGAGGAGAATCCGACCTTTCTGTTAGCTGAAATCATTCGTCGTTATACGCCTGTTGTCTTATATTGCGAGGTGGAACTCATCGGCCCCTTTTCCGTTTAACGCGCATCCAATGCATGGCACACTGGCGTTACTGCATTGTGCCTCCGAAGAGTTTATTGGCCAGTGCAATGTAGACGCGAGCACATATAGGTTACAGGAAGGAAAACAGGAGAGAGAGGAGGGGCAGAGGTGTTAACCGCTTTAGAATAACCGGTATGCTACCTTACACTGGACAGTGGAATAGGGGAGTGTGAAAGCTAGAAGTCTAGAGAAAGTTAGAAAGAGAGAGAAAGGGAGCATACACACAACGTCACAGTCCGTCAGTCTTGTTATGAGGCGTCAGTATCAGTCTAGAGCCGCTAGTCCAAGTCCGTTGTTCTTAAATATTCCAACAGTGCCTTTGTTCTTCATATGCGATGACTTTTCGGCACGACATTCCAGCATGGTTGCTGGAGATATCGGCCTGTGGTCAAGGCGAGCCTGAACGATTGCAAGTGATCACCTCTTCCCAGCGTAGCGAGGACAGTTATAACGTGTGCATCAAACCTTATGAGAAAATACTGATCACGATGAACAGGATCGCTAACTTACGAAAGAAGTTGGTCCCAGAGCAGCCGGCGACAGCGCGGGATCCTGCGGTTCGCTGAAGCAGCCTCGCCTAGGTCGGCTGGCAGCGCCCGCAGGTGTCGCTGGGCCGTCGGGCCCTGAAAATCAAAGAAACATGGTCCGGGTCAGGTTTCGGAAGGCAGGCAGGCAATAGTGGAAGCTGGGCGCAGCAGCGACCCTTTCCTAGCTCAGCAACAATACTAACTGTTGGGGTTTCAAGTCCCAAAACCACGATATGATTATGAGAGGCGCCTTAGTGGTGGGCTCCAGGAAATTTCGATCCCCCGGGGGTTCTTTAACGTGTACCTAAATCTAAGCACACGGGCCTTCAGCATTCCGGTCCACGGCCGCCGAAATGCGGCCGCCGAGGCCGGGATTCGATCCCGCGACCTTCGGGTTAGCAGTCAAGCACCATAACTAGACCACCGTAACGGGTCCCTTGCTCAACAAAGTCCAACAACGATAGGAGCACGAATTCCCCGATGCGAAGTTAAGCTCCAACACAGAAGCTCAGTAGGAGCGCGAACGTAACATCGGCGTAAATTGAAACGCAAAGAGGAGATACGAGTTGTTACAACGAGCAATCGCTGCGATGTCTGCTTCTAAGCATCGAGCAGCTCCCAAGTGTTTGTTTTCGGGTCTAAATGAAATCAAGTGAAGGGAATGCAGCAAGTTTTCAAACGCGAGCACAAGAAGAAAAACAGTGCTCGCGTTTGAAACTTGCAGGAATCCCTTCACTTGACATCATGTACCAACTGGCGCAGAGAACCATACCGCTAAATGAAATCATTCACAAAGGGAGCAAGACCGGACACGGAACAAAGCATGGCGGCATAGTTTCGGAATTTGTAGCGTAGCATAATTTCAAGGGATTGACGCGCAGCAGTCACAGCCACAAGCATGACAGGTTCAATTAGGTTAAAAAAAAGTACCCAATCGCGACATCTATGCATTAAAAAACAGTAAGCACAACGTGCGGGATACATATAACAGTGATGTCTGTCCGAATAAATAAATAAATAAATAAATAAATAAATAAATAAATAAATAAATAAATACGCAGTCTGTGAAGTCAAGGCCTACATATACTTTCATTTAGCAAGGGTAGATTGTTGGCCTTGTTGGTGTAACAAAGCGCTTGTGTGTTCTCCCTGTCCCGTCCTCGTCACTTCAGTGCCGCGCTTAACTTCATGATCATATACTTGCATATCGCGAAGCAAGTCAACGAATTAGTAAACCACGTAGTCATTCAAGCGGTAGAACAACAGCAACAAAAAGGGAAAGTAAAACAAGTCACTCGACAACTTATCTTCGCAGTTGTCACGAGGCACATTGCAATCGGACCACGCAACCTTCGGCAAACGCTTTTACGAATACATGCAACACGCTCTGGACCTTGTTCTCTCGCGCGTTCGGCCACTCACACCGTTCCCGAAAGATTACGCGAACCGCATTTCAAAAACGACCTCACAAGACCGACTGCCTGCTTCTACAGCGTTCCCCGAATAGTTGGCACCGAAGACAACGGTGTAACAGACACGCGCTCGCTTGCGCGCACCTAGTTTGTCTTAACCAAGCCTGAAGGATTCTTGGTCGGCAGCCAGTTAGTTAGCCAACAGAGGACACCGCAGCGCTGTAGTTACAAGGACCGGGCGTGTCGACTTCCCATCCAATCCGGGTCGCAAACGGAGCTGATTAGAACTGGCGGCCTTAATGTTAATAATGATGATAAGAATTTACGAGAACATATGGCATGTAGTTATTCTTAATTTTGCATGCGCCCTAGATTTTGCGTTGTATATCTCTCCACGAATCCTAAACGAAGCCGGCGGACCGATACTAAGAGCTTCGGCTAGACGTACGACTACATCGATATAATTAACATGGATATAACGAAATATCGGTTATAACGAAGTAAATGAAGAATAACCTTGCAAGAGACACAGTGCTAGGAATATACCTTTATAACGAATTTTCGGATATAACGAACTTAATTTTCGTGTAAGATGCAACTTCGTTATAATGAGGTTTGAGCGTATCACCAGGACCAATGCATAGTGGTTTGAGGTTAGGAAAGGTATACTAATTTCTGCAACGCGTACAAGATAGGACGGCCCAATATTCGTGGAAGGAACGAAAATGAAAGATAGAAGATGGAGGGGGAAAATAGTCATATGGTCCCTCATGCGTTTGCCCAAGACGGACTGAAGCCGAAAGCCATCTTCTTCTTCGTCGTCCATTGTAACGATCCTTTCCTTGAGAGCTTTCTGAACCCAACGTGGTTTTGCATTGCCTCCGGGATCGCAAGCATCGGAAGTTTTGTGCACCAACGTGATTTTGCACTGCCTCCGAGATCGGAAGCTTTCTCCACTTAGGTGCTTTTGCAGTGGCTCCGAGATCGGTCCACCTTTGATCAAGCGACGCTGTCATCTGATGACATCACGTGACGTAGCGTTACGTGACGTCATAGTGACGTCATGATGTCACAAATCTTGGCGACCTGCGACTTCATGATGACGTTTTGCATCACTCTAGTTCACGCCGACGGTTCAAATTTCGCGTTTGATGATGCATCTCTAAGGCTTTCGCCTTAATAAAGACCGTCTTGAAGACGAGTACCCCAACACTATACCGAGTATCAGGTCCGGTACTTCTATGCCCACTAGAAAAAGCGGTCCGGTGAGACCGGTGGCGCTGGGAATCGAACCCGGCACCTCTACACGGGAGGCGGGATTACTACCAACGTCCTTCTTGAGTTTCTTCGTTCTCGGAGCAAGAAGGAGAGAGAGAGAGAGACGAGAAAAAATAATGGCAGGGAGGTTAGCCAGACGCGCGCCCTGGTCTGCTACCCTACAAAACAGGGAAGGGGGAAAATCTTCGCAGACCACGTGTGCATTCCCCATGCGATGTGCAGAGCCGAGGCAAGAATGGAACACCTCGAGCTGAGATACCGACATCTACCAAATATCAACGACCAACTGTAGTCGCACAATGTGAAGTCCGGGACGAAACAGTACCCTCCGCGTTTTCTTCTCTCTTGCCTTTTTTTTTTCTGTAAGCGTAGTGACCTTCAGACTTATTTCGTACCAACGGAAAAGAGTGACTATAAATCAGGAGATCCCGACATAGCGGGAGCGGACACAAGGAACGGATTGGAGTAGCTGTAAAACTGCCGCGGGAGTACGCAAGACGAAGAAGACATAGCTAGAAAGCTCGGCATCTAAGAACGCCAAGAGTAGCAAAAAAAAAAAAAGAAAGAAAGAAAGAAAGAAAAAAAATAATAAAAAACGAACGCGCGAGAGAAAAGAAATCAGTCCGTCTTAATTCGAAGATCGCGTCCCCGACCGGTCTTGGCCCGCTTCTCCAGTTACGATTGCGACGACGAAAGATCGATCGTGCCAAGGCCGTCGCCAGCCGCCGTCGCTGTAACGCCGCCGCAGTGCCCCTGGAGAGAGGCTTACCCCGCAATACGACAGGAGTGCAACGTTTTTGTCTTCGGCACAAAATTGGCGCGTCTCCAACGGAACCCCCATCCCACGCGGCAAGCAGATGGATAGAATAGCGAAAGCGAAAGGTATGTGGTAGCCAAACAAAATTGGGTCGAGACGGGCAGCGCTGCATGCTACAAGACAGTACGCAACAGACATATAAAGCAAACAACGCCGGTGGCAATTTCAAAGCCGAGGAGGCGTCCAAGAATGTATGACCTGCGTACTTGCTTGTTTTTCGCGTTGTTTGAGTGCGTGAACTTTGGGAGGGGACCGAATGGAAAAGTGCACAGTTTGCGTGAAAGCTTGACCGAATTCGCCTTCATCCATTTTCCTGTGCTGCCCTCTGCCGCTTTGGACGGGACAACCGGTGTCGCCAGAACGAAAGCCTCAGAGATCAAGAGGCGTCGCGACTTTTCCGCCAGTGGAAATGGCACATGCGCTGTGTAAGCCTGCTGCGAGAAACCTACCGTGTTTACTCGCATAATACGAACCCTGTCTCGTGTTGGCTAGCACTATGCAATTGTGCCAACTGGCTAGTACTGGATAATATCGGCTATGTGTTGGCTTGTCTGGCTTTTATATCTATTATCGTTAGCCAACACCCAACAATTAATACGTGTATTTTGTGTAGTTATATATCGTAAATATGGGCGTGTACTTATGAGATGGAACTTATCTTTGCACCATTGTTGCTTATCGCCAATGATACTTTCTTTACAGGGGATCATGGCTTCGTCAAGCTTCACGGCTTTTGTCCTGGTCTCCTTGTCCAGTACACTTTTGCTTTATACAGAAAACACTTAATTAACATAGGCTATCACGGACGTAACTAGAGGTAATGAAAGGAATGTTCTAATGTTCGTGAACTTCACTCACATTAACTGCAAAATCATCAATGAGATATCTTTTTCTCACTCCAAAATTAGGTAAAGCACTAAACAAAGAAAGACGGCGGAAAAAGGGTCAGCTCAAACTTCTACGGAAAAAAAAAATGAAAACTTACGGAGGAAACAAATCCAAGCTTATCTCAATCGAGTGTTGAAGCCGCAAGAAAAATGAAAGGTTTCGATCCATCCACGTTGCTCACCCGTTTTTGACCACTTCGACGAAAAAACAAAGCCGCACATGTCGCTGGCTCTCCATGATTCCGTGCAGTGAAGCGAAATGCTCGAATCAGCCTATCAGCGTCGAGAGCCGGCAGCATACTCTAGAAAGGAACGGAGGCTTTGCCCGTTCTGTCGCCACTACAATTCACTAATACTTCCGTGAAGCTTCCGCCCGTTCAGTAGGCGACGCGCCCAGAGAGATCAGAGGTAGACATTGAAGAGAGAGAGATAGATAGATAGATAGATAGATAGATAGATAGATAGATAGATAGATAGATAGATAGATAGATAGATAGATAGATAGATAGATAGATAGATAGATAGATAGACAGACATAAAGATAGATAGATAGATAGATAGATAGATAGATAGATAGATAGATAGATAGATAGATAGATAGATAGATAGATAGATAGATAGATAGATAGATAGATAGATAGATAGATAGATAGATAGACAGACAGACAGACAGACAGACAGACAGACAGACAGACAGACAGACAGACAGACAGACAGACAGACAGACAGACAGATAGATAGATAGATAGATAGATAGATAGATAGATAGATAGATAGATAGATAGATAGATAGATAGATAGATAGATAGATAGATAAACCCGTTAATCTGGACGCCACTGCACAGCAAAAAGAGATCAGAAGCGGGACACACCTTTCGCTGCACCGAACAGGATGGTAGCAGAAAGGATATGCGAGGCTCAGACAGTGAGAAAAGGAAAGGGAAGCGGGAAACAGGGGGGGGACAATATGGCGACCAAAGTGCTGACCACTGCGAGGCCAGCTAACGAGCAAAGCCGCCAGAAAAAAGGACTGGACATTGGGAAACCGAAGATCAAGCGATGTCCGAGAAGATGTGGCTCGAAAAAGCAAACAAAACAATATGTCGCGAAAGTAGAAAGTCGACAGTGTGGAACGGTTTGTTGATTGCGCACTTTCGGGGCCAACTGACCGATGCCCGCCCGTACTAACGAGAAGGCGCACTACTGACGGAGTGGTCATTTATTTCTCTCAGCTTTCTCTTGTTAGAGATAAAAAAAAAAAAAGGACAGCTACCACAACCCTGGCAGAGAAGAGGAATGCTGCGGCAAAGCGAAGGGCGTGCCGTACGCGGAAACTGCGGCCTTCTTTTGGCATCAAAGTCCGTCGGCCATGCGACGCCTATTAGAGGATTCTCGGAGAAATTTAGCAGAGCGGACCGCAGAAGCTAAGCGTATATATATAGAAGAGGTCGCTGCTGCGATCTGGCACTTCTATACTACAGGAGACGTTGGCACGCTTCTTTGTTGTATGTTGCTCGATGTCCTCAAAGAAGAATTTCTCTTCCGATGGAGGATGTGGTTCGCAGTGAATGTCGAGCAGCGCTCAGAAACAAACGCGGTACAAGAAGTGCGCCGACTCTGATTCTTATTCAGAAAACTTCAGGAGCCTCCACTTCCTTTCCGGGAAGTGGGGGCAATCGATGCTTGGCGTGTACTTGCGCGACGTATTCCTTCCTTCCTTCCTTCCTTCCTTCCTTCCTTCCTTCCTTCCTTCCTTCCTTCCTTCCTTCCTTCCTTCCTTCACATTGCGCAATGCTCTCTCCTGAATGTTTACTTCCTCCATGCCGGGAATTGGACATTCATGCACGTGCTTAGCAGCGCGACACTTACGGTGCTACAGCAGGCAAACACGGCGGTCATGCATTCACACCCAGGCAACAATGAAGCGTGACAACGTGAAATGACGAGTGACTTCGATAAAAGATCAGAAACTGGCGTATCAGAAACAGCTGATCGCCGACAAGCTCGCGATAGAGAGAGCATAACTTATTGGAAAACGGCGCGTACGAATACACATGCGACCGGCGCCCCTTCAAGGGCCGCATTTCGGCACCCTTGCCGGCGCCGAGTTTCTCGAGAACAACGCCATCTTAATTTTTTTTTTTTTTAGGGGCGAAGCTCCTTAGGGTGTGGGTATGTCCCTCCTCTGTAGTCGTAGTTGTAGTAGGTAGGTAGGTAGGTAGGTAGCCACGTGTAGTGGAATGTACCCACTCCACGTGATAAAGATGACGATGACGCAGTATAGTGGAATGTACCCACTACACGTGCTAACGATGAAGTATAAGCGCGTTCCAGTATAGCGGATTGTACCCACTACACGTGATAACGATGACGCTGATGACCATGAAGTACAGGCGCGTTCCAGACCACACATTCTATTTCTGCCATGGATGAAAACGATCGAGCTTCGCCCACTCATCATCATTCACTTCGTGGATATGGCGTGATTTTTTTAACTCAAAAGCTTCGCCGAGTTTCTCGAGTACAACGCCATCGAAATTTTTAACTCAAAAGCTCCGCATGAAAGAAAGAAAGACGAATAGTCAAACGACACCGCCAGCCGAGTCAGCGACCGGCCAGCTGCCCGTCCGCCTCCTAAAGACTCCGGCCGACTAGGACGACGCGCCGGGTCGGCGATGAGTTACATGGGGAGGGTGTGAGCGACCGCCCGTCTAGTGTGACACATCACTAGCGCCACCTGTGGCGCCTCCCTCGCGCATAGATGACAGGCCCAACGGATGCAGAGGGCTTCGCGTGCGCTTGTTTTTTTTCCCACAGACGCAGACGGTTTCATTTACGTTCAGCACCCATTAAACGTGCTCTGTTCAACAGCTCTTCTCGCTTTGATTCGCCATGCCCCGCCATCGCTTTCAGCCTTCACGCCAAGCCCTCACGCCGGAGGTCGACCGCGAGCTCGCACGTGTAACTAAGAGCGTGCAGTGTCGCGGAAGCCGAAGGCAATACACGCAACAAAGCTACGACAGCAAATAAAGTTAAAAGCGTTGAGGAACACCCAACAATGCCACTGTTTTCAGCCCCAAGGTCGCATATGTATTCGCTAACCGATGCACAATCGCATTCGTCTACTTTCAGAACCACCCGCCGCGGTGGAGCAGTGGTTATGGTGCTCGGCTGTTGACCCGAAGGTCGCGGGTTCGATTCCGGTCGCGGTGGTCGCAATTTGATGGAGGCAAAACGGCAGAGGGCCCGGGTACTGTGCGATGTCAGTCCACGTTAAAGAAGACCACCAGGTGGTCGAAATTTCCGGAGCCCTCCACTACGGCGTCTCTCACAATCAATCATACCGTGGTTTTTGGACGTAAAACCCCAGGTATTATTATCATTCTTTCAGAAGAACTCCTAGTGAAGTCACCGAGGAAGCTGCTCGCAGTGCTGCCGCCCAAACAAGGCGGCGACCTTGACGTCGGTACACATCTTCACGCGCCTACATCGCTTTGCGCTCGACGGTGGCAGTTCTTCAGCGGATTATCGCCGTTATCGATTTGTACCAGCACGGAAGACGCGCCCCTGTCGTCCTGTCACGTTGCTTGTTTACGCAGCGTCTCAGCGTGCCAGAGCGCTAAGATGGCAGCGAGGTTGACGTTAATGCGAGCTAACCGTAAGTACGTGGCTTTGCGCTAGAGCTCACGGCGTCCGCTATCGCCGATAGACAACAACTGTCCAAAAAAATAAAACGGTAGGCAAGCAGGATAGCGAGCCCATAGCGTGCACTTTGCAAGCTGCAGGTGGGAAGATAAAACCGAGAGAAAGCACGACGATTGAAGAAATATCTGCGAAACTTCAGTGGACGTTTTCTTCGTTGTACGTCAATATTAAGAACACCGGCGCGACGTAATGACATAAAGAATGCTCGAAAAACTAGAACATGTGTGTAAAAAGAAGCGGTAAACATACGCCGGCACTTATGAGGAGGCGAACATCGCAAACAAAAGTGAGTTTCGTCTGCAACCGCTAACTTATAACCGCGATCCTTTCTGTGCCATTAGAAAGGGAACGACGCACAATATTACATCAAACAAAAGTGGCCAAAAGAACAAACAGGTGATATTGCATCGCGGAACTGAACTAGACCAACAGTCAAGTATATTGCGTCCTTCACGACGCATTATGAAGCTCATAAGCCTCGCCGAGCAAGTAAACAGTTCCCCTCTGCACTGATAACCACCTTCATTCAGCACGCAGATAAGGCCGACGTGTCATTGCCTCAGAGACCCGGCCGCTAATCTTGCAGTCTCGGAGGCCACAGCCGTCTCGGAATAGCCGAACGCGTTTGGCCATCACCGCAGAGCGACGCGGTAGCCACCAACCCTAGCGTAGTGACGTTGGTAATAATAAATCAATATAATTCGTTGGGGCTCAATGTCCCGAAGCCACGTACGATATGATTACGAGACGTCGTAGTGGAGGGCTCCGGAAATTTCGACCACTTGGGGTTCTCTAATGTGCACCTAAATCTAAGTAAACGGGACACTAGCATTCCCGCCTCCACCGCAAATGCGGCCTCCGCGGCCGGGATTCGATCCCGCGACCTTCGGGTCAGCAGTCCAAGCACCACAACCACTAAACCACCGTGGCGGGTTAGGTGACGTTGGTAGCCGCGGTGTCCATGGTCACCGGTGGCTGCACTCGACTTGCATGCCACAAGCGCTACGAAGTTCAAAAAGACGCCAACACGAATGAGGTCTACGCACTCTCGCTTCCTGGTCCTCAAAGGTTCTCGGAACGTCGGCGTCCTCCTTCGCCATCGCCTAGCTTCTTCAGTTTTCAAATTCACCGCGGTTCCGCGGCCGTGCACTTCGGGTAGGCGCATACCATACGGCGGGCGCCGCATAGACGAGCACGTGATATACATCTTTCTCTTTCTTCTAACGATGAATCTTCGGAACACTTAGCCTGGCTATCCCACCGCAACCGTCTCTTTCCTTCCAAACACCGCGAGAAGCGAGGCGTTTCCGCGTCGCTTGGACGCGAAAGTGCTCCCCGCGCTTCGCCCCCGTAAACGGCGGAAGACACACGGCGGTCGTTAAGCGCGGGCGTTATAACCTCTCGCACTTTTTCTCGCTCACTCAACGCTCCAAGAGGCAGTGTTGCGACATACCTCGAGGCAGCTGCTGCAAGTGTTAACACGTGTCCCCCCAGCAACCGGAGGCAAACAAGAAGCACACCAGAGATCACTCGACCCAAGGCAAGGGAGGGGATGAATTAAGTGCGGCGGTGATTGAGAACTCAAACGTGTCCACCTGTTGCCCGCCGGCGACGATAAATTTCCGGCAGACTGTTTTCCTTCAACTTGGTTCTAACAGCAAGTTTTCTCTCATGCTCCTTCAATTCCTTAACTTCGCCTACCTCTTCGCACGCTTGGAAATGGTTAGACAGATCATAAGCGGCAACGTTCCTACTTGAAACTGCGAGACTCGACACGTGAAACGCGCAAGGTCTAGCAGTTTCTTGACCTCTCGCTTCGTGCTCGAAATTCCGGGGCTGTCACGTGTGACCTCTCACGACCTTGTGCGACAAGGAAACGCGTTGCTGCTCGCTGTTCGACAGAGAGTTATGCGCGAAAAACATGTAACCACCGCGTTGCCCTTCAACTTGACATCTTATCGCACTTCGTTTGACCGTGGTAACGCTGTTAACGGTTAAAACAGAAATGACAACAATACGGAAGCACTGTGGTTCGGGGAATTGGGACCGGTGAATAAGGTAGGACACACCGGCACGCCGTTTTCGACCGGGTAAGTCATATTACAGAGGCGCAATATTGACTGGCCAACATGACGCCATCTCGCATATTCGTCGCACAGATGATGATGATGTGCTGTTGCCCCTCGCCGTCAAAGGCAAGTCCGTGTTTGTTGCCTACTCAATTCTTTGACTATAAATAGCTTGCACATGATGTCATGGACGCAGCTTTAAACGAGCACCAAGATGGCGGCTTTGATGACGTCAAGACAACATAAACACTTTTCGGTGCACCTGTTTCAATGTGATAACGACGTGGCATGGAAAGTTAATGGCCTCTGAGCTTGAATAAAGAAAAAAACCTGCATGTAATGTTTTGATAACATTTATGTGACCATACAAACCTTGCGTCCCCCCACGCTGGTGCTGTAGCACGGTTGTTTCAGTGATTTCAATGCAAGCCATCTATTGGGAGTGAATATACACTCGTATTTTGCGTGTGACTGCGCCGCTAATCCCGACACATGTCTTCGACAGAAGCTCCCTTCCCCATCACATCTGCGAAGTGTTGTTCTCGCGTTACTCACTCTTGGCCACAAATCGCTTGTAAGCGGTTCTCGCACACCGTGTGGTTGAGCTCGTTTCGCGATGTTCATCGGTTAACACGTATAGTTGGTTCCGCTCTCGTATTTCAACAGTGCTTGGGCGCCTACGCTTTGGATGCATCGGGACTACAGTCGGATAAAGCTCGAGAAGGCAGGTGAGGCTTTCCCCATATGACAGAAGCGCGACCGCCGATTGCCTTCACGACTAAAGAAATAATGCCACCAGTGACACCGGGGGTGGGACACAGGCCGTGACGTCACCTCTACAGCGCGCGCCTATTGGTGCACGGTCATATTCATCCCCCTTTGAGGAGGGAAACGCCACCGAATTCTAAAGTTGTACCACCGTACGACCTTCACTCCACCCGCCGCACGTCGAGGCTAGCCGCCAGATAAGTTCGTCGGTTCACAAAATCCGACTGGTACAGCCGAGCAAATGCTATACGCCATCGAAACCAACTATTTCATGTTCAAAACCGTATACTTTCCTGTTCAGTGGTCGAGATAGTCTTGCAGGATAACTCACGTCATACGTAAGCCACAAGCAGCAGAAAAGCGACACGTCGCGAGGAGGTGAGAAGGGGCACAAAAATGGGGACCAACACTCCTGCTCAACAACGCGGCAGCGTGCGTTATACTAGAAGAATGATCAGGCTCCTTGAAGCAGGCAAGTGCCATAGGCGCTAGACCGTCGTAGCTTTAAGTGTTCAGTACAAGGCATTCTCGTAGCGCCGCGTTAATGAAAAAAAGACAACGATTTCATTCTTTATTATAGTTGAGGTTGTTAAGCAACCGAACACGACATCAAACCATATGTAGCATTAACCTGTTTCGTCGATTAAGTATTGACCAATCCCTGTTGGAGAAATGTTGAGGGGTCTGTCATTTTTTGAACGTGCTTTATAACAGTGGCCCCTGCTTCCTAGGGTTACAGCGTGCTGCACACAACTGGCGCGCAAGCAAACATATCAGAATGGCGAGCAGGTGCAGGGGGGCGCGGGGCGAAAGACACCGGAGAGCCTGAAGAGGAAGCAAGACGACGAAAAAAAAAAAAATGCACACTTCATATACGACAAGGCGGGTCCCCGCTGCAACTTAGGCGGCAACATTAAAGCAAAAGGCGAAACAGGCTTGTAGGGCGTATAATGGGGAAGTCCTGCAAAAAAACAGCAGCTATCGCGCAAGAGTGGGGCCCCGCATTGGGTGAAAGAGCGGGCACCATGGACCACCGCTCGAAGAACTTCCATGACGAGAAGAAGCGAACGCTGAGGCCTAGTTATTAAACCAGCTAATGCAAACACAGCCGTGTACTTAACGCTGCGGCTTACACATTGAACTAGCTAATGCAAACACAGCTGTGTATGCTTAGACTTAAGCGCACGTTTAATAAGTACTTCTGGTGGTTTAAGTTCCAAAACCGCGACTTTATTATGAAACGCCGCCTTAGTGAGAGACTCCACAATCACTTTTGACTACCTCGTGTTCATTAACGAGCGCCTAAATCTAAGAAGAACAACGGGGTTCTTGCATTTTCCCCCCTACGCAACACTGCCGTCGTGACTGGGAATCGAACCCGCATCATCGACATAAGCGCACGTTCCAGGTGGTCAATATTATCCGGAGGCCCTAACTATACGGCGTACCTTATCACATTGTGGCTTTGGCACGTAATAATAGCAATAACTGCTGGGGTTTTACGCGTCAAAGAGGAGCGCTAAACATCTCGGCCGCTCGCCCAACTCAGGGTGTCGAAGGAAATATTCCATATTGAGTACACTCTTCCCTAACGCGGCAGGTTAAAAGCGG
This sequence comes from Rhipicephalus appendiculatus, assembly GCA_030522465.1. NCBI lineage: Eukaryota > Metazoa > Arthropoda > Arachnida > Ixodida > Ixodidae > Rhipicephalus > Rhipicephalus appendiculatus. The sequence continues at coordinate 9,539,006 of JALIZH010020216.1, forward strand.
CGCTGAGATGGGAGAGATTCCCCTTGGCTTCGCCTCTACATGGTGAAAAGGTATTTGGAGGCACCTGACCGCACCTGCGTTTGAATGGGACAGCACTTAAACCTAATCCCACGGGCCTCAAGCATTTTGCCTCTATCGAAATTCGGTCACCGCGGCTGGGATTCGAAACCGCAACCTTCGGATCAGCAGTCGAGCACCATAGGCACCAGACCATCACGGCGGGTATTTTGGCACGTAAAGTTTCACAATTTTAGGCATTATTATTTATGATCATCCAGTGAGAAAAAAAAGACACGAAACGAGAGAAATTCATCGCCAAATGCAGATGCACTGCAATCTACAAACTGTTAAAATCTCTCCTACGATAAAGTAGAGTAGTGCACTCACAGAAGTAGAGGGAGTACTTGAAGAGCAGGGCAACTGCATTACTCTCGCCAGAATTCTTTAACTCCGTGGGGGAGTAGCCCAGAGTTAGCCGCCGAACGTACTCTTTCCTTGAAGGAAGAGTAAAAGAGGCTGCGAACGCTCTGCTACTCAGACGGAGTTCCCAATCTGTGCAACTCTCGTGCCGATGCGGCGTGAATGGGGTGTGGTACTCCGTCCTTAGCAATGTAGCGCCTGCATCTGACCATGGCGACGCCTCAAAGCAATATAACTGTCTCGTAACCATACGCCTTTGAGCGTAGACGCCACAGATGCAAGGTTATTGCGTCAACTTAGTAGAATAACTTTCAGTGATAACAAAAGTATGGTTTTGTGATTGTGAACGTTTCATTCCGAAAACGCCAACAGCGGCACCTTCGAAGCAAGGAGCAGCGCCAACTTCTAATTCGTCGCCAAAAATTAGTTTATGGCACAGGCTAATTGGAGTAACGTAGACACTCGAGACATTCGTAAAAAAAAAATAAATAAATAAAATAAAAATAAAAACTGCCTTACAAAAAAAAAAAAAAAAAAGACTTCACCAGCAGAATTCGACCTCGCCACCTCCCAATTACCAGGCGAGTACCACCTCGCAACGTCTCACAGCGCTGACTACACCGTAAACAAACTGATGAAAACAAAACAAGCCGTTTCGCTTCACGGGTCGAATTCTGAACACAGACGCGATTGTCTTTCCCAACTAAACATTGCGTCTTCATGAGATTAAAACTGCTGCCAGCCACACATGACATGCGGCTATGGCCAACAGCGCCAACTTTCGTTCAGAATTCACAACATGGAAAACAAAATATACAAAAATTACAAGGATCTGGGGCGGATTATCAGCTGTTACTGCCGAGTACAAGAGCCGTTTCTCGCTCTTTCCGTTGGTTGACGTGCACAGAAGCTTTATGCCGACTGTAATGTCGTTCGATAAGTACGCGCGTATTTGATTGAATAATCTGTATTTTCTTGTGCAAGCGACGATATGCTAGTGCAGCAGCTGTGTCAGTGTGCAGATTTGCATTGCTATACCGATAGCTGCAACTACCTAACCGATCGCTAAAAATCAAATTGAATGCGCAGGAAAGTATGCCTTCATGTTACTTCAATAAGGCGTACCAAGTGACAAGCCTGTGTTTTCACGTATGAGTCAGCGAAGTGCCGGGGAGTGCGCCCGGCGGCTATCTGCGGCGGCCTGTGTGCACTGGCTGAAAGCGCGTCGCATCGACGCTCATCGCTCCTTGTGCGGACACCGTACGCAAGAACCAATGGTTCAGTCAGGTTAATCGATCCCAAAGCTGTACTGTACAGTCATTATTACTCCGCGGAATCGCGTATCATTAAGCCCAGAAGCGCCGATGACATGTAGACGAACTCGGCCGGTACACTAGGCCTATACCTTCGCTGGCCCGATCTCGGCGCAGGCGGCCTGTGTGCACTGGCTGAAAGCGCGTCGCATCGATGCTCATCGCTCCTTGTGCGGACACCGTACGCAAGAAACAATGGTTCAGTCAGGTTAACCGATGCCAAAGCTCTACTGTACGGTCATTATCACTCACCGGAATCGCGTATGATTAAGCCCAGAAGCGCCGATGACATGTACGTACACGGACTCGGCCGGTACGCTAGGCCTACCTTCGCTGGGAGTCGTACTCGTACGGGTCGTATTTGGTTGGCCCGATCTTGGCGCAAGTGGCTCGCGAAGGTTGAGGTTTGCGCATTTCTCAAGCCTCTGACTATCCCATTAAAGTGTAGCCGAGGTAAGTAAAACTGTAAGGATTGCCAGAGATGCGCTTGAGTTGTAGTTTTGCCGACCGGCGTTGTTTTAGATGTGAAGCATCTTATGGCGAAGCTTAATCCGGTGGTGGTGGTGGTGGTGGTGGTGGTGTGCCGCGTGCCCACCCTTACTGCGCATGCGCAAACAGTTAAAGAAAAAATAAAAATAAAAAACCTCCTCTCCCCCCTCTCTCTCCTCTAGGCATCCCCTCCCCACGGCAACCACACCCTCACTGCGCATGCGCCTCCCTTCCTCTCTCCCCCTCTTACACTCCCCCCCCCTCTCCATCCCTGCCCGCGGCGTCTAACTCCCCCCTGCGCATGCGCGTCCCCCCTCTCTCTCCTCTCCTACGCTCCCCCCCTCTCTCCTCTACGCATCCCTGCCCACGGCGTTCACACTCCCACTGCGCATGCGTGTCACCCCCTCTCTCTCCTCTCCTCCGCTTCCCCCTCTCTCGCCTCGCGACGCCGACGCAGGTAGCGTCTGCTAGCGAGTTTCTTGGTTGAAAAAACCGACTGCTCGCGCTGCACAACCGTTCACTGGCCATCCCGTATATATGGCAATGGATCTTGACCTCCAAGGTGGTGCCGGTGGAAGATTTCTCCTGTGCGTTGTTGAACAATAAAAATTCGCAGCGTGCGCGTTAACTAAAAGCGGAGTGCGGGTCTCTGTGTCCAGTCGGAGTCTTCTGTCTCTCATTGCCCATTAGCAGCGATTGGCATGTTCCAGTAGGAAACATTGCTCCATCACTGCCTGCTTTGCGCCTCCCCAGTTTTCTCTCCTGCGCAACGCTGCGATGAGCGCCAGCGTCAACGCCGCCGCCAGTGTAAGCGTTAGCGCCCGCTGCTTCACATCTACACATGGTTTTTCTTTCCATCTATCTTCCTTTTAGATGTGAAGCATCTTATGGCGAAGCTTAATCCGGTGGTGGTGGTGGTGGTGGTGTGCCGCGTGGCCTGCCTTACTGCGCATGCGCAAACCCTTTAAAAAAAAATTAAAAAACCTCCTTTCCCCCCCCCCTCTCTCCTCTAGGTATCCCTGCCCGCAGCGTCCACACTCCCACTGCGCATGCGCGTCCCCCCCCTCTCTCTCCTCTCCCCCCCTCTCTCCTCTAGGCATCCCAGCCCGCGGCGTCCACACTCCCCACTGCGCATGCGCGTCCCCTCTTCTCTTTCCTCTCCTACGCTCCCCCCCTCTCTCGCCTCGCGACGCCGACGCAGGCAGCGTCTGCTAGCGAGTTTCTTGGTTGAAAAAACCGACTGCTCGCGCTGCACAACCGTTCACTGGCCACCCCGTATATATGGCAATGGATTTTGACCTGCAAGGTGGTGCCGGTGGGAGATTTCTCCTGTGCGTTGTTCAACAATAAAAATTCGCAGCGTGCGCGTTAACTAAAAGCGGACTGCGGGTCTCTGTGTCCAGTCGGAGTCTTCTGTCTCTCATTGCCCATTAGCAGCGATTGGCATGTTGCAGTAGGAAACACCGCTCCATCACTGCGTCCTTTGCGCCTATGAAGTTTTCTCTCCTGCGCAATGCTGCGATGAGCACCAGCGTCAACGCCGCCGCCAGTGTAAGCGTTAGCGCCCGCTGCTTCACATCTACACATGGTTCCCTTTAGCGGGAGATGGTGTAATTTTTTTTCTGGCGTACTTGTAGTACATGCCGCAGCACCGCAAATCGGATCGGGCGCCGGATCGTAACGTTCGTAGATTATTCCTCGGCCAGCTCTGCTGAAAGATTGTCCCAACTATATTTGCAAGCGCGTAGCTACAGCTCCCAGACTTAGGCACTAGCGGCTGAACTACATTGAGCCGATATGACAGTATGCCAGCTGATAATTGAAATTTCACGAAAATTGCGTTGATTGTTATGTAGTTTTATAGTAAAAGGCAGACGTGCCTACAGTGATCCTAACGATCACCAGATACTTACACGGGCTCGGCGTATGTTTGTCTTTCAATACGCACAATAGAGATGTTGCGCCACCGGCACTAGAAGGGGGGCCAGACATCATGGGTATATATACCGGTTGCTGAACATAAGGTTGTCCGTAGCGCGAGCGGTATATGTTCAGTGTTGCTGTGTTGTGTACGATTGTAATGTGTGTGCCGATGCCTGTCCCATATATGTGACGTAAGCTTAAAAAATCTCAGCCTGTTCACTGGTAGATTGTAAAAAATGCTCGACAATTATTATTATTATTATTTTTTTTTTTTTGCATTAGTCCTAGCAGAAAGAGTGATTCTACTCTTGGAGGGAGTTGATGCACTCTAGCCAGACCAGATTATAAAATTCTGTGAGAGAGTAGCGTAACTCCCGCAGAGAGTGTATGCACTCCATTTCAGAAGCGTGACTTTACTCTGGCGAGAGAGCTTGTTCACTCTCGCTCAGCCAGAGTACCAGGACTCTGTCGGGAGAGTGTGCCTACTCTGTGCAACAGAGAGTTCTCAGCACTCCTGAAAAGAGAGTGAAATATGGGACAAGCGTTTACTCCCGCAAAGAGAGTCGCTAGCACTCTCTTGGGGGCTGTGAGTGTGCGTACAGGGTGCGCAGGTGCTGCACGTAACTTCTGCAGCCGGTCGAACGGATGTGCTCGTCCGCCGACCCTCGCGGTGCAAAACAATGCGTGTCACGTATCGCGCTGCCGACGACTGACGGGGAGAATATCAATTTAGCCGCGGCAAAAATAGTCAGTGAGAGAGAGAGAAAGAGGACATAAAAGAGATGAAAACACGCCGCTTCGGTGGCCGCGGCCAGCAACGAGAGCACACACGTGTTTTCGAGTCTGCGCGCGGACGGACGTACGGCCGCAGCCACCTGCCGTTGTCGCGCTTGATATCCCACTCGATCAAAATAATTGTCAGCGCCAGTGTGCGCAACACAAAGCTTCTGACACGCCCGCAGCCGCTGTGACAAAGCGACAGAAGCGTCCGAAGTTGATGTCCGCACTCGTGAAACGTACTTGTGAACAACTCCCCCAAGTAATAATAATAAATGTTGGGCGTTTTACGTTCCAGAACCACGATATGATTATGAGGGACGCCGTATGTGGAGGGCTCCGGAAAATATCGACCATCTGGTGTTGTTTAACGTGCACTGACATCGCGCAGTACACGGGTCTCTATAGCGTTTCGACTTCCATCGAAATGTGACTCGGCGCGGCTGGGATCGAACACGCGACCTTCGGGTCAGCAGCCGAGCACGTCCGCTACACCATCGCGGCGGACGAACACCGCAAGTGACGCGCGTGTGTATTTGTGTGTTTATAAGTGGGAGTGATGGTAAGGATAATATGTATGCGAAATATGTCCGGTAGAAAGCGGTTGACACGAAAATTTTCATTTGTTTCTCTGCGTCAAGTGATGAAAGTCCAATCCTTCAACAGGCCTAGAAAATGTACTACTGGTAAGCGTGAGTGAACCCCGAAAAATTACAATATATTTTTTTAAACCTATAGTTTCGGTTTCTACAGCACTCTGACGTCACGAAACGGTATGAGCGTTTCGTCACGTGATCCCGCGCAAGACATCGTGACCGTTTCCACGACCGCTCCGCCACTCGTGGCTCCGTTCGTGACGCGGAAGCAGCCATCTTGAATCTTTTGGTACCTGAAGTCGTCAGATTTGATACTGTAGCATGACCTCACGATAGTGTCGATGTCAGTAGGTGCGCGAAGCGAAAATCGACTTTAATGTCAAAATAAAGTATGTTATCGGTATTTACTGAGCTGCACACTTACTCAGAGCCGTCTCTCTATTTAACAGCTTCTTATGGCAGAGTAAAGTCAACTTCGAAAATAGCGGGGGGACCGACGTTGCACGTGCCAATAAAAAAAAAAATCATGCGAAATTATATCGAAGAGAAAATAACTGCTTCTACACAAGTGCCCCGATGTCAATCTTACGTCATAAGATGGCGCCGCAAGCGTCATTCCTTACGGATTCACCTCCAGGGCGCAGTATACCTAAAACGTATAACCGCAAAAGGCTTTAAATTCTCAAATGCATAAATTGGAAAGCGAGCAAATGTGTCGGCAGCCGCCTCTAGACTTAATTTTTTTCTCTCACACAGTCAGGTCACAGGCACAGAATTTATCGTTTTTACTCCGTCACTGTCGCACATGCGCACTGAAACAAAAAAAAATATTTTTAACAGGTTACGAAGCGCAGCACGACCGAAACGAATACCTGCAAGTGACAGCATCCGCTACAATAAGTTCTGGCGTGACAGCGCTTAAAATGGCGCGACGACGCACCCACACAGGCAGCGTGGAGTTGTAGTCGATGTAGAAATAGACTGTATAGTAACAGATCGTTTTAATTAAAGCCTTATTAACTGCGCTATTGTACACGGACGAAGACCGAGTGAAAGACAGGACGCGCGCAGACTCACAACTGTGAGATCTGGTTTCTTGCATCTTGGCATGAATGTGCCAAGATGCAGAAACAGATTGCTGTAACAGATACTAGAGATATATATATATAAAAAAAAACGATTTCCTCTTGCGTTAAGTGAACTAACCTTTTCATAACGCCAAAAGCATCGCTCCTGCCGCGAAAGAAACCAGGAAAGCATGAAAAGGTAGCAAGAAAAAAAAGAGGAATAGGGGCGGCGACGTTGCCTCGATGTTCACGCAACACATCGCCGGGACGTCATACAGTTTGCACAAAGACCGAGCAGTGTAGCGAGCAAACGCCAGCTTGAACGCACAATGGCTGCGCATCATAATTAACTAATTCAAGATGGAGACAGCGCTCCGTCCCCGTCTCTTCCTTCTCGTCTACTGTCTTGCGTAACTTTGTTCGTTGCCTGCCATTATGCCAAAGTTCGTTCTAGCCACCGAAAAAAAATGGCGCAACTGCAGCTCAAGTGAAAACGCCCTTCTCGTCCCTACTGCTGCCGACGTAGTGTTAGGACTCACAATTCCTTCCGTTCATTATACTTGGCCTGCATCCAGTTTCATTACAGCTTGTGCCTGAAACTGCTCTGTCCCGTTCAACCGTCACGCATCTTGTCACAAACACGAACTCAAACTGCAGGAGCCAGGAGATGAAAACGATGTCGGAAAGCTATACTCGGCGACAACTTATCTTGACATTGGAGCGAAGGCTACGGAGGCGGGGCTTCCACACGTTCGTGTTGCTCCGCGAGTAGTTCGGCAGCTTGCGGCTGATTTCGGTTTTGCTCGCTCGCATCGTTAACGCGTTTAGAAAAACACATATTTGAAAATTATGAATGGGATAAACATTTCGATTGTTCAGTGTGCATTTTAGTGCCCCATTACGAGTATATTTTTCTTGGCGAACTAAACAGCGCGTATTCGGCCGCACAGTGACGTCACGGACGCCATGTTTCCTCGGAAAACGGGTGGGCTTTTTTTGAAAAGGTGGTGCTGTCTAAGAAATGGAAAGAAAAGGAAAGCATTCTTGCAAGGGTGAACGATAACTGTATTTTGCCTGCAACTTCCCGCAACTGTTTAAGTCTCATAATAAATAAAGCAGTATTTATTTCAGCAAGGCAAATGAGAAAATTATCAATAAATCTCAGTACTATTTTTTTTTTTTTTTTGGCTCGGAAGCAGACATGCGTTTTGGTTCTGTAGCTTCCACAGTGCTGTGAAGGAAAGCTGTCGCCGAGTATAGAACCAACCAACCAACCAGCCAACCATTTCTACCACGCTCCGGCTTCCCGTCTGTCACACACACCGAAAACTTATGCGTCACGACGTGCGGCGGCGCCACATGCGACTTCGCCTTCAGCATGGCGACGCCGGAACGTCAAACGGCAAAACGAGCGCCAGCTAAGCGCAGGTGCAAAAAGCCACACGGCTCCCAAGCAACGCGAAAGCCAACAAAAGCCCTAAAGGCGACAGCCATCGAAAAAAAAGAAAAGAAGATAAACGAAATGACAGAGAACGGGGACAGCATTCGGGGTAGACATGGAGGAGCAGGAGAAGTCGCCAGATGTCGCTTCTTCTGAGTTCATAAAGCACTCTAGGTACGACACTAAGGCATGCAAGTGTTCTCTTCTGAACTTTGGGACAAGCCGAATTCATAAACGAGAGAGACGGGACGAAGAAAAAAAAGACAGGAAAATAAAAAGCGAAAAACTACATAGATCCCATAGGCGAGACGCCATATCTTTGGAGCTTCTCCCTCCCTTCGGAGCCCCCCCGCCAATCTAGCCTTCCCGACACTTCAGACCCTCTTTACGACACAGCTACCAGACTGCATTTCTCCGTCAGGCGTTGCCAGCGTTATGCGGTGATCATAAATTGCGCATGCAAATGGGAGACTCTCCCCTCGTCTCCCATGTCCGCGGAAAAGAAGAAAATCACGTACAAAAACAAAAAAAAAAAGTGAGGAGGGAGGGAATAGACTAGACAGATAAACTGATGCGAGCTATAGACCTGCGCAGTTCGCGGGCGGCAGCAGCAAGCTAGACGAAGCTCCGGAGGCGCTCCGACGCCTCTATAACACTCAGTCCACCCCACTTGAGTTCCTCTATTTTTACGCAAGAGTGCGCCTCATTCCACCCCGCATCAGGGAGGCCCCTCCCCCGAATGCCAACAACAAACCCTTGCTTCCGCGAGTCCCTTCACGCCAACCCTTCGCAGGCCTACAGAACCCTCCACTTTCGTTTACGGCGTCGTTAGTCGCCCAAGACCAATGCTGGGACTAAAAAGAAAAACAAATTGAGGACGGGGGGTAAGGAGGACAAGGTTAATAAGAAAAAAAAAAAAACACGAAGAGCGAGTTCGGGGATTGAGACGCCGTTTGAGAACGGCGATTGGTCTTAGCGCTCGTAAACGGCTAACGAGGCGAGGTTATAAAAAGGAAGAAAACGCGCGAAGCGTTCAATCTCCTCTCACTCGCTCGGCCTACCAGAAAAGCGAGGGATGCGAGGGGGGGTTCCGCAAACTCTTTTCTACAAGCCGCCTCTGCTTAAGGAGTCATTATAAAAGCGAGAAAAAGGAGGCGAGAAATGTGAGGAAGCGGGCCCCGACGTTTGTTTTTCGCGCGTATACACACAAAGAGAGCGGTTCGCTTCGCTCGCACGCTGTGCTGCAATGTGGCGCAGACAAACACGCACAGTCAGAAACAACATTTGCGCAGAATTTTTACGAGAACGGGCGGCGAATGGGGAGGGGAGAAGCGGTCGTAGAAAAATTGTACGACGCGCAGGGCGAAGGCCCGAGAGGTGTTTGACGAGCGCTGCAGCGCTCGAAGCGAGCGAAACGCATAGAAAGATGCGCCAGTTGAGTGCGGAAGGAGGCATGCCAAAGATGCCGCCTGTATCGGCCTTCTTCGAAGCTGCGTAAAACAGAACGCGCAGCGGCGTGTTTCTTTATACACAGTCCGGGTGATGGCACATAGATGACGGCATAAAGTTCCAACCAATGCGCGTGCAGCTTGTTCCAAAACTTAGAAGATGCTCTGTTCACTGGAGTTCCGGGTTTTATTAGTGACGACGCTTCTTGTGTGTGTCGCTGTTAAATAAAAACGATCCAAACGGAATGACACTCGTGGCGCCAGCTAGGTACCGCGTTGCTTCAGAGGGGATGCTCGTAACATCTATCCATGCGAATTATCCATATTCCGTGACCTGGACCAGCATTGATGACACGTAGTCCACGTTGACTGCTAAAATGGAATGGAACACATTTGGAAGGTTCCTCCGCGCGGGATTTGACGACGCGTCGCATCTAAAACAGAAAACTATAAGAAAGGTACATAATATCGCTTTACGTGTGCGAACATATCCCTCGCGCGCGCGTAACATGTGTGTGTGTTACGCACACACACACACACACACACACACACACACACACACACACACACACACACACACACACACACACACACACCTAGCAAACAAACAAAACGTAAATGGATAAACCGTGACTACGCAGGAGAGCTTCCCACCAACTTCCCGAGAGTTCTGCTTGCCGTCAAGTTCGCACAGACCAGCGAGGCTGCATCATTTTTATTTCCACGATGTCCTCGCAAAGTTTTACCAGAGTACTTCAATACTTTGAAGGACTCTGGTTTTACTTTTCTTGTCGACGGCGTCGTAGCAACAGGCGTGCGATCCGGCAACTGTTCACAGAGCACAGAGCGAATACCTTCGGTTATTACCCTCCCGGATTGGTCGAAATCGCGATTCGCTGGCCAATCACAGGTGCCCAAGCGAAAGGTTCGCTTTCAATACCGTCATTAAAACGCGGCGCCCCTGGCATGAGACACGCCCGACAACAACCTCGCGTCGAGACCGGGCTCTGTGCGCGTGAAGTGCACGCTGAACAGGTTCATCCATAAAATCCACTTATGATACAGCGATGTCACTTTTAGTACCTATACGAGTGTACAGAAGATGCACTGGCCTGTAAAGTTCAACGTTGGCCATTACATAACCTGCGCTAGCAGGTGTCAACACATGCAGACTCGTGTGTCATCACGGTACAATCCGCCTTTTTCAAGATGCCACAGGCGCATGCGCGTGGCCCCATACCCCAACCCCATTGCACCGTGCTCCCGTAAAAAACTATTTTACGTAATACACATGGGCGCAGCCACCTTGGGCTGTTAAACGAATGTTTTCTAATTAATTATATTTCGTGACATGAACTGATAAGGTCAGGAAACACCGAATGCACCAACCCAAACGTTTTCATGCGTGTGCGTCTACCGCACCAATGTTGGTTTAGTTGTTGAAAATACCAAAACGGCAACGTTAACAGCCCAATATGGCGGCACTCAAACCTACCCGAAAATGAAAAAAACACCACAGGCTGTAGCAATAAGCGTCTTTCCTAACTCCAAGCCACCACCACGCTTGCGACAGGTATGAAGACATACGAAACCGAAGAGTCGAAACCGTGCTTATGTTCGGAGTGTCGCCTTTCGCGAACCTTTCGCCACCTTGCGGGTTTCCGCAGGATCCGTTGCGTCAGTGAACGTTTCCCCAGTTGAGCGGACGTATCTATGTGGCTACATACAGTTGTACGCGCGTGACCAAAGAGCAAACCGCGTTTCGTGTTATAAATATCAATGCAGCGGGTGCGGAGTAAGTCAACACCGGAGCGATTCTTTCACAACACCTGTTCTGTCAATCACCTTTGCATCTTAAAAAAGGGTTCGCGCACGCACGCACACACACACAGAGAGAGAGAGAAACACACACACAGACACACACACACACGCGCGCGCACACGCACGCAGGAGCGCAGAAGGAATACCGCCCATACATTTAAGAGCCGCGCTCGCACGTTATGCACCTTGTTGCTTTTCATGGAGCTCGCTTTCTCAGCTTCAGTTCTTGACTCAACGGAAGCCAACAATGGCAAAAAGCCACACACATCCCAACTATCCCCTTCGAGTACATAGGCCCACCAAGCTAGTTCAGGCGCGGTATACCAGACACGTTCAATATAGCTCTAAATATAGCCCTCCAAGCACACCTTGCATCCCGAATATTAACTTTCCATACGCGCACACATGCATCCAGGCTCAGAGAATAAAGAAAAAAAAGGGGGTGGTGGAAGGGAGGGGAGAATATAACTCGACTTCTGTCGACGAGAAGCCATTCATTAGATGGTTATTGTTGAGGGGGGCCACAATAGACCCGCGCAAAGCGTTTCGATCAGCTTTTCATAACCGAAACGACAGCGAGCCACAAAAGCACTACACGGGGTTCGCGTAATTCGAAGAAACCTTATTCGGAAGCACAGCGGAGCAAGAATAGAATGAAAACGGGGTGCATCGGCCTCGAATGAACCTGACGGGTACAACTATACACAGATAGTCAAGAAATAATCGAAGCGATCATTAACCCTTTTTTGCATATCGAATTTACCAGCATGGTTGCACGATGGGCTGCTTTACATCCGTACCGTTGCGCCTTGGAATACGGATAGGTTGCTGCGTACCGGCGTAGGCATGTTGTGGTTTGTGCGTTTGTGTCCCTTTGTTCATTGCGATACTAGCTGTTGCGTGCACACAATAGAGAGTTTTAGCGCTGGGTAGTCCAAGCCGATCGCGTACGCACGCTCTTCCGTTCCATTGTGCTTCCATCCGCACCCAATGAGAATACAAAAGAATACAAGGGCTTACGCATACGTGCGCTTTGGGGCCCCGAAACTAAAACTATAACTCTCTAATACAGGGTCAAAGAAAACAACCGGGGTTGACCCCACACGTGCGTGGTCAACGCACACGTGTGGTCCTTCGCTGACATAATATCCAACGAACAGCTACCAACTGGCCGAGACATGAAGTCTTTTAAAGGACTTCTAACGCGATTTTGAGGCATAGCAAATGGAACCATTTTTTTTTCGTTTCCTTTCCCCGTGCTCCTTTAACTGAAGTTGTGTCACTACGAACAAAAACAAATTGCGCAGCCAAGCGCTACAGCCTTGATTAGAAACGTTAAACGTCCTTTCGACGTGGCGAGCCCAATCGAAAACGCGCGCGAAAGCGTGTCATTAACGGGCCCTCATTAGTGTCGTGTTGCAAGTGTTGCGGGCAGTCGCCACCACAACGCGGTCCGCTATACTGTACATTCGTTAACACTGCACCGAATAAGACGATCTGGAGCGAGTGCACCTCTTTCTCTCACGCGACATAAATTTAAGTGAGATAAGAGACAAGCTGTCTGTAAGACGCTATAGAACACGCAATGACACAACATCTGTAAGTGCGCGCATACTCAGGTAAACGAGTCTCGTGAAAGGGTTTTAAGCTACTCTCTCTTTCACAGCAACCTGCCCCCCTCTCCCTCTTTTTTTTTTTTTTTTTTTTTTTTTTTTTTTTTTTCATCTCGCTCCGAAATGGCGCTACCGAGAATTCGACGCGACGCGATAGAGCGAGACCTCGCCGATTGGGGCTTTCGTTTTTCTTTCACGCCCATGCCAGCCGCACCTATACGTCTATGAACTCCGCCTCGATAATACCGTGCAACGCAGCGAAGCCTACGAGTCGCATGTGACAATCGCGAACGGGTAACGAAACGGAAGGTCGTCATCTTGGTCCGCCACAACGCGAGGTTTCGAAAGCCAATTAGCGACTCGCAACATTGCTGCGGGCAACTATAGAATTAACAAAGGCTGCTGAACGAATAAAAAAACAACGAAGCAGCGATTTCGAAATCCTTCGCTGTATGTTTTGCAGGTGACGGCTCAGGACATGCTATTACTGAAGACAACAGAGATTCAATAGAAAAACAAGATTTATGCAAGGGCAGTATGTGTGAATAGCTCGTCTGAGCGACCATCCGTAAAGTTAACGCCGTAGAGATTGAAAAATGAATTTGATTACCAATCAAGTTTTGTTCTTTCAGTATGACCGTGTTTTCTGTCACTGCATATACTGTTCGTGTTTGCTACTGTACAAAATTCAGACGCGTCCTTTCAAGACAACAACACAAACTAAAACACTAGCAGGGACTATTATGCTTTCGCCGAGGAAGACTGGAAGGCTGGAAGGCGAAAGCCATCTTTTTCTTCTTAGTCCATGTAATGATCCTCCTTCCCCCCTCCCGCTCCGAAAGCTTTCTGCACCTTACTCGGTTTTGCACTGGCTCCAAGATCGAAGGCATTGCTAGCTTTCAGCATCTCACCTGATTTTGTACAGCCTCCGTGATCGGCCCACTTCTACCAACCGTGAACGCAATGTGATGACGTCATCTCCTGACGTCACGTTGTGTGACGTCGAAGTGACGTCATGATGCCGTCTCAAAGTTCGACGACCTTAGATGTCGTCCCATGATAAGAATTCTTCGCATTTCTCGCGTTGAGGCCACCGACGCCGGCGGTCAAATTTCCGCGTTTAATGAGGTATCTAAGCAAAACTGCGATTCGGCCTAGTTGGAACACATTCATCTTGAAATATTTGCGCAGGCACACGGGGACACAGACGAGACGCACAAACGGGCGCACGTTTTGCGCCCGTTTGTGTGCCTCTTCTGTGTCCCCGTGTGTCTGCGCAAATATTTCAAGAAGAGGTATCAAAGGCTTTCGCTTTAATTCCGCAGCACACTTCTTCCTTTGCAAGCGTAGCTTCTCCCGTGGTCGAAGCCACGCGCAGGCCGGCTCGTGCTTCTACTCGGACGACGGGCCAGCGTAGCTCCGGCTGCACTGCACGGATATATCCCGATCGAGACGGGTGTTACGTTATAAGCTATCAACCTCTTACTGCCAACCTGTTGTCGCGACGAAAAGTCGCGCGACCGGGTGTGCGCTACAGCAGAGATCGCAAAGACCGAAGCCAACAACCCCCCTCCCCTGGCCGACGACATGAGAGGAGGAGGGTACGATCGCGGGTGACCGGGCGGGGGGGACACGGCCTTAGGCTAAGAAAACACGCGTAATCCGGTGACACAGGACATAAATAAGGCGCGCGGGAGCCGGTTCGATTGGCGCCGATAAGGTCGATTGCCTCTGGAAGGAGTCAGAGCAGCCTACGTATACGATCGCGAGGCAGCGCCGTCTTCTCTTATAACGACCCGGAGGAAATCGCGCGAATTGCTGCTGTTTCGTTGCTCGACGAAGCGATTCGCGCACGGCGAGCAGCACACGCTACAAACGGCCGCTTTATAAGCTTTCTCCGCATCAGCCGTTTTCTCGGAGACAAAGGTTCTTCCAGGTCGTTTGGCTTCGTGTCTCGCGGGTTCGCAAAGCGACCCGGGGAGGATTGGATGCAGTTTGTGAAGTCCGTTGAACTGAGTGACCGTTTCTGTGAACGTGATGCCCATACCGGTGGTTATACACGTATAGATTTATGTATATACATTTTTTGAAGCATTTCAAATTCAATGTTTATTTTTTGATCAATCAAGAAGGGAGGCGAGGACTAAAGGCGTGCGAGCCCACATACACTTCAGACAGCGTTTGGCAATCTTTATAAGACATCACACTAAAACACTAGGCATAGCGGTACTCAAGCATAAACAAATGTTTTAAACTGAATAAAGGCAATATGCGCATACGAAATATTTACATACTTTTACAAAGTTTACAACTTATCTCAGAAATCCCCAAATTCTGGATGCACAATGTTCTGTAAATAAATTCTAACAATATACACATAATTACCATACACATTTCTCGACTAGTACATCTATATTTAGTCCGCACTCCCCTAAGAAGGACCCCAGAAGGTAGAGAGCGCAGCATACACGATCCAAAAACCTATTCCATGTTTCTAAACAGCGGTAGGGGCCGTCGACAAACTGGGGGGGAAGGGGGGGGGGGGGGGTGCTTGTAGCGACGGCGCGGCGCGTAGGCTCCGCCCAGCCGAAAGGTCGCCACCGCCCTCTATGATCATGTGACAACTGGCACAGCAGCTGCAAAGCTGCCTCCAAGCACAGAGCGTCGGGGAGCCTCCCGCGCGCTGTGCTCAGAAAACACTACTAGATATATACTTGTTAGGGACTGAAAAATGAAAATGCTCTCAAGAACAAAACTACGTAGCAATTAATTCACCTGTATAGCTTTTCCGAGATTGCTTCTATAGTATATCTATTTCATTTATCAATAATTTAGTCAAGTCGACATATCGGTACTGTCATCCCCCCTCAGGAGCTGCCGTGGAGAGACGCATGATAATAAATATTGGGTTTGTACGTCCTAAAACCCCCGTATGATTATGAGGAACGCCGTAGTGGAGGAGGGCTTCGGGAAATTTCGACCACTTGGGGTTCCTTAACGTCCACCTAAATCTAAGTACACGGGCCTTTAGCATTTCGCCTGCAAAGAAATGCGGCCGCCGCGGTCGGGATTCGATCCCGTAACCTTCGGGTCAGCAGAAGAGTACCATAACCATGCACTAGACCACCGTGGCAGATGGAGAAAGACACGTGATGTCGCTCGGCGTCTTCTGATATGCGAGGTAATGCAAAACGCCGCCAGCCATGCCAGCCCAGACACGACGTAACCGGAGACGTGCTACGCTCCCACGTTCAACTTTCACCGCTTCCGCTTTATCTCTCGTTCTCCACGTATTACAGCTATCGCTGCTCCCGTCTTATCTCCTTCCGTACGCGCTCCTCAGAAAGATCGCACCTCGAGTTACGAAGCCTCCACTATCGCCGTGTCTTACGTTCCCGCTCGTCAGAGGCCCGACACTGTCCCGTCTCGCGCGCTTCCTGGTTAACGCTTGATTGGCCGTGGCCACTACAGCGTTCAGTGGCTTGCGTGCCAGTCCGCACCGCGACGCGCGGAATCTCGTGTCGTCCGAGGGTGGACAGGGGTCTTGGCAGATAAGAAAGCAGCGGCTCCAGTGACAGGAACTATGCAACGCCGCGCTGCTTCTGTTCTCGTTTCTTCCTGCTTTTATTAGATAAGCCGGAACTGTTGCGACACCCACAAGGAGGGGGGAAATCCAGGGTACGGATCGAAATGAAATGTCACGTGGCAACACAGCGTGACGCTCGGAGCTTCACGAGTAGAGCTGTGCACGGGCCTAATTTTCAAGCCCGAGCCCGGCCCGGGCCCACTGACTGCGTCAAAGGTCCGCCCGAGCCCGACGCTAAAGGGCTTCGAGCCCGTCCGGCCCGGCCCGACGTTCAAAAACACAAACCCCGGCCCGGTCCGGCCCGACACTATGAAAGTTTGCTGAGGAGACAAGATATCACTTTCCGATAATGTGCCATTTTATTCAACATATCAAAGTTAAAGATATGCAAACGACACATGTTAGTGGGTATATACACAGATTACAAGTTATGTAAAAATAACAAGCTGCGCAGTGGTTCGGACTTCAGTGAAGTGCGGCGCTCCTGCATCACATATCCCGTCGAACTGAAGTACAGTTCGCTGCTTTCACTGGTAGCCGGAATCGCAAATATCTTTTTCACAAGAATAGCAAGCTTGGAATATTTAGACTGCATGTTCTTCCAGAAGTTTAGCATCTCTGATTCAGGACAGGAGGATGATTGCATGAATAAATAATCACTATGGTGATACTGCGTGCTCATCGCTAAGCACTGGAAAACAATTCCGGCACAACGTCTATATATTTCGTTTGATGCGAGCTTTGCGCCTGGCCCGGCCCACCCGATGCCCGAGATGGAAAGACGTAGGCCTACCCGAGCCCGGCCCGCGGGCCGGGCCGGGCTCGGGCTTTCGGGCTACCCGGAGCCCGTGCACACCTCTATTCACGAGCACAGAGGACAATGGTAATCATCGTCGGCAGCAGCGGTGGCAGCCTGTTCTATGTCCATAGAAGGACGAAGATCTCTCCCAATGGTTGGATGGCAAAACCTTTTAGGTAAATACTTTCAATAGAGTGTGCTGCAGTTTCCTCACACGAGCTCAGATGTCCCACATCGACACTTCCAGGCCTTTGTCTAGTCGCTGCTTCGCGGGCCTGCTGGACGGCCCAAATTTTGTCGGCGAGCTCCGAGCTGTGCAGGGTAAAGTCCCTAGATTTTTCCCTTGAAGAGGGAAAAAATCTAGGGACTTCAGTGCATTGCATCGGCTAACTTTGGTTCACCGTTCGTGGGTAAACGTCGGCCTGTCCAAGATTGAACCGAACGGAAGCGCAACGACAACGAGCACTCGGAAAATCCTTTTAACAATGGTATAAACTGAGTGCACTTATCACGAAGGTCCCTGATTGTAGTTTTACTTGACATAATTAACGCGTTGTTTAGCATCGTCACAGTTTTTAACTCCAGCTCCGGAAAATGGTATTTTTCATGCTGACCGAGAAATTCGGTCCTTTTTAGAAATCGTTCGCCATTCCATGCACTGCTGCGCACCCACATACACAAACACACACACACACGCACACACACACACACACACACACACACACACACACACACACACACACACACACATACGCACACGGACTGTCTTAACATTAAACACTTAACACACTACCGCAACAAATGTGGGGCAGGCAGATGATAATTGTCATTTACAATTTATTTTCTTACATTTAATTCAGCCTGAGAATTAACATTAATTACGTCCTTTCGACCGCGCTCTGCTGGCTTAGCCTCTAAACGTTTTCTTTTCATTGACCTTTTTCTAAAATGTACTTAAGGAAATTTCCCCTTATTTATTTACATTTTAATTGGCGTAATTCCGCTGCACCTCAGGGTGGATGCGGGCTACCCCCATGTAATTTATTTTTCCATTTCAATCCGGGTGATAAACACAGCCCATACGCACAGAAACACACACCTCCGCAACAACCTTGGAAAGGCGCACGTGTTCTTCGCATCTGCTGAGTACAAAGTGAAACAAAGAAAGGACAGCGGAGATGGAGAGAGAGAGCGCGAAAACCGTAGCGGCGCGAATAATCTTGAGGCGCCGTAAAACAGGAAGCTGTAGGTGTCAACGATCCGGAAAACTAGGGCTGCGTCGAGCCGACGACCTTGCCGAGGAAGAGCAGTGTCAGGGGCGACGAGGAAAAAGAGGAAGGAAAAAAAAAAGAGATAGGTAGGAAACAAACACGGAAAGAAAAATAATAAGATATTGCGGGACGCAGAAAATAGAAAACGGGCAGGGTTCCGGAAGTAGCTTCCTGGGCGCCCCCTCACTCACGCGGAAACGGAAAAGAGGCAGGCGATCTACTTCGCGGAATCGGTAGCACGCTATACAGGGGGCGCGGCGAGCGCGGGGCTTCGACGGAGGTTCCCACGCGTTCCCAGTACATACGCGATCGCGGAATGACGACACCCGAGGTTGTTACGTCACGGGGTGGCATTATACGAGATACGGTGTGACGTTTATGGAGTTCCGCCATTCCATCGGAAGCAGACGAATGGAACAGGTACTTGAGCCTGACTGGAACCATTGTAAAATAAATCGTGTTGAATAGCTTATAACAAACCTGAAGTTACGTCATGGCGAGGCATTATCACAAGGCCCTAGCAAATCACAACTCGTCTGCTGCAAAGCCGGGCGATTGCATACAAATTAGATATTTGGAACGTTCGCTAGACTCACGTGTTCCCTTTAACAGGGTACCGCAACTGGTACACCGACTTTCCATTGAAAGGATCTCGCATTGATTCAAAGCGCAGTCCGCCGGACATGACACGATGACATGTATCCGCACTGCACTCAGCAGCAGCGCTGAACAGAAGCCTACAATAGGATGAGGCACTGTACAGGCTGCGGTCTGTACCCAGGAGAGCCGACCTATTGTATTCTTAGGCCATGTTACAAGCATAGAGCGTACTTTAGATCAACAACGCCGCGACACGCTTTTACGACCGATGTGACCGTAAGTGCTTTGACCTGGGCCAAACGTCTGCACCCACAGAGCATGTATCGCCGGTGTTCCTAGCGCTCAATAACACTCGGCACAGACGCACAAGATGGCTGCAAGCCGAGACTCAGCACGGCAGCTCGTTCCGCCACATAACCCCACAAGCACAGGTCCGTAAAGGGAGAGTATAAATCAAGCGCAAGCGCCGCCAGCAGGAAGAAGCTCGTCTTCGCTCGGCTTTTCTTCTCCGTGGAGCCTTGGAGAAGGGTTATCCGCTGTGTCACGCGCCTGCCAGAGATCTTCGGAAGTATGCGTCCCATTGCTTCCTTACCGGTCGTGCGTCGCGCGGAAACACTTTACTTTACCCCCCGTTTCCGCGGAAGCAGAGCTGTCGGAGCATCGGTGCAGCGGATACGGCATCCATTGGTTCAAGTACACTTCAAGGCAGCACCCACGACCCCCCCCCCCCCCCCTACTGTCCCTGAAGCCCACGTACGCGCAAGCCATGGACCTATCTATCCCCGATGCCAATCTCTTCTCGAAATCTGCCGGGCTGCCGACTCCCCTCCGAGAAAGCGGCGTGCCACCAATGACCCCCGAGTACACAGTACGCAGAGGTGGCAGTATAGGACGCCAGCAGCGTTATCGCCTTTGAAGCCGCGTCGCTCTCGTCTCAAGCCGTGTCTCGGTCGACGTGACCGATAGCTTGCGACGACGACGACGAAGACGCTTGCAAAGATACATTCCAGGTGAAAAACCCACTCCGGTCGGTTTCGCGGACGCCATCTACTTGAACTATGCAGATAACATTCGCCAGAGGGCTAAAAGCTTCGCGTGAGTAGCAGGGAAAGTTGTCGTGGCCGTGTGTGCAATGTCGAGTGACAACGGCCAAGGGAGAGAGCTTCGTTGCAAGTGTCGTTGTTTGGGTCACTCAATAACTAATAATATACGGGATCTTACGTCCCAAAACCACGATATGATTATGAGAGACGCCGTAGTGGAGGGCTCCGGAAATTTTGACCATTTGGTGTTCTTTAACGTGCACTGACATCGCAGAGTGCACGGGCCTCAACCATTTCGCCTGCATCGAAATGCGACCGCCGCGGCCGGGATCGAACCCGCGACCTTCGGGTCAGCAGCCGAGCACCATAACCACTGCTCCACCGCGGCGGACAGTTCATTCAATAACTCAATGATCCATAAATATCTAGCTACGCAGCTGGTTATACTTCCGAGAAGTAAACATCGGAGGAGACGGGCTATTAATGTTTTGGCAAACCGGTGTTGTATTCGCCAAGGCCCCTCAGTCCGGCCCAAGGCCCACCTGCCCGTATTGCTGAACTGAAGCGTCCGCGGTTACAACCAAGCACTCGTTACGGTCATGCCCAGGCCTAAACCAGATACGACGGCGCTACCGGAGAACGGTGCGCCTTCATCCAATGAGAACACCGGACTCAAGTGACTCTTGCAAGGTAAAAAAAGGTATGCGCAAATTCTACAGGACAACACTGTAAGAAAAACGCGGACAAACGCTTACAGTGTCGTTGCGTAGAATGTGCGCACACCTTTCTTTACCTAGCAAGAGTCACTGTCCAAATATGCAAGAGTGAACCAACTCGCCAAGCAACACGTTTTATTGGACACGTTTTATTGGACTTCGATTCGTGGCTCCTTCGTCCCAACCATAGAGTACTGTTCACGTACATCGCGGAAACCGGTCCCCAGTTATAAATTTAATCGTGCATGCCGTTCGGCAAGCTCTCCAATACAAACAGAAAATATCCAACCATGTGGTTCATCGTATCCGAAACTCGCCAGCAGGAGCCAAGAAAAACGCGACGAGCGACGCTACCAGTAGCTAGAGAGACGGGGGGGGAAAAAAACGCTTCCATGCCCTCTCCCCGGCTTCCTCCTCCTCTCCCCAGGTGGCGGCACCTACCAACTCCCTTCACCGCCACCACAACGACAAACGTCAGCGCATGAGCGCCACCCGCTGCCAGCAGGGTTTCGTGAACCGGACGACCTTGGCCGCCGCGCAGGGACGGAGCAAGGCACGCACCGCGGACGACGTCGCCTTCTCTCTCTCTCTACACCACGCACGCACGCACGCACACCCTCTCCCCGACAGCGCCCGCAGCCAAACAAACGCCAGGCAGCAAGCACAAGCGTCATTGCCGGCGGCGGAGCGGCGGCCATTTAAATAACTACTGCAATATAAAACGCGCGGCAAAGATACGCGTGGAGCCGCTTCTCCTGGCGCCGAAATGAAATAGGGGGGAAGGGGGGAAGAGGTGGAGGGCTCCCTCGACGTCGCCTCCGCGACGGCGTCGCGTCGGGATGGTTTCTCTTCGCGCCTGCCTCGTCGGCCGTGCGGGGAGGACCCATCAGGCGTCGTCGTCGCCGCTCGACCGCCGGTTTGCATCAGAGCACGCAGCGTGGCGCGACGTCGGAACGACGCCGGAAGGCAGGGGTCGCTTCTAATGACGCCACTTGCGAAACACCCCCCCCCCCCCCTCCTCCTCCGTTTCGAGAAGTTGGGTCTTCGTCGCGAACGATGAGAGCCTCCACAACCTATACAGCTCTTGATTGAGACACGGCCGGCGAGTCGTATATGTGTATTCACGGAAGGATTACGGCTTTAGCTCAGGGCACAACGACAGTGCATTGACGAAATTGTATTCAAACACAAAAACAGCCGACACGAATACCCTGAGAAGGGGCTAGATGTGTTCTTTCCTTCCTGTATAGTTGTAGGGCCTTAGAACTAAGGAGGCACGGATGAGAAAAAAAGAAGGCATTTTGCGAGTTTAAATTCACAGTAGAGTTGTGGCAGACTGGGACGTGAGTCCTCTGCGCTAAGACCCGCGTGCGCAGTGGTGCTCCCGAACACGCAGCTATCATATACAGCGGTTCAGAGGAGGTCGTGGCACTTATGTGTGTGTTGTCCCCAAGCTCTCTCTCTCTACGAATGGCAGTACTCAGCCTCTACACACCGCGGACAGTGATCGCTCCTGCCAGACGACTACATCGCACGCATTTTAAGCACCCTTATTCAACATGCCTCACAAAGTAGCACTAACGGCCAATACCCTCACGAGCCGGCGAGATAAGCGAACAAAACCACGAAACGTATACACCCCTGGAACATAAAGGCAACGTTCGTTTGGGAAGCGGAGTCGACCTCTCCCGTCCAATAAGGCAGTCCACTCGAGCGACGCCCACTAAACCCGACCGACCGAAAAGAATAATAAAAAAGCACCGGCATAACGAACGACGATGGTATAAAATGCATAAAACAGAACACCCGACAGAGCCGGAATGATGTCGGGGCAGCGCAAGGAAGGCTAACGAGGTCTCCCAAGTCACGTCCGTCGCGTTGCCACCGGCCAACCGTGCGGAGCGATACGCGTAGCGACCGCGGCTCGAACTTCGGCGACGCCAGGGGCTGCCCGTCGGTCGGTACGGGCAGCGGCACGCAAGAGCTAGAGAGCGGTCGGGTTAACGTCGATGTCGACGTACCCGGGCGCGTCGCAGCGTTGCCACGGTAACGCGGGCCGCCGCAGCGAAACGAGACGTCCCCGAGACTATAGACTGGACGGCGACGGTTCTCTCGTTGGGTGTATCGCCAAACATAAAGCGCGGGACGTTGATAATCGCGTACAGCAGCTGTTGCGAAACGCCCGCGTCACGTATTCAGGCCGGTGTGTTTATAAAACAAAAAATACTCACGCTCACCGCGGTACATAACTCTTGACTCTACTCAAATTGCGGCGTTAGCTAAGGCGCGTTAAACCGAAGAAATTACTAACGCCCCAGTTGCTTAACTTCTGGGGCACGCGCGGAAACTGCCAACGGTAGTTACCCGCTACTCCTGTTATGTGTTATGTCCAGGCATAAGCGTGCACAGGGTTCCCCTTCAAGAGGGGGGGGGGGGGGGCGAAGGTTCGTCGCAGCGCTCCCCACTCCCTATCATGTCAATGTATGGGACTGACTTTGCGCCCCCCCCCCCCTCCGGCCCCCCTCCCTATCATGTCAATGTATGGAGCTGGCTTCGCCCCCCCCCCCTCCCCTCTCGCCCCCTCTGCCCCACCCCGTGCGCACGCCTGTGTCCAGGTAAAGATTAAAAAGAAAGACAGCATTCATACAACTGTTTTAATAATTGTTGGGATCTACGTCCCAAAACCACGATAGTACAACGGGGCTATGAGAGACAACGTTTTTCAGAACCGACTGGTTCTAGAAACGTTGATGAGGGACGCCGCGGAGGAGGGCTCCCGAAATTTCGACCACCTGGGGTTCTTTAACGGTTGTCTAAATCTAAGCACGCGGGCCTCTAGCATTTTTTGCGTCCATCGAAACGCGGGCCCCGCTGCCGGGATTCGATCGCGCGACCTTCGGTTCAGCAGTCGAGCACCATAACCACTTGAGTTAGCGTGGACAAAAGGAAACGGGACTTCATTTATTTTTTCTGTGACACTCAGCGACATACACTGAGTTACCCAAGAAGCGTCTTTCTTATTTATTTTTTTTTTCCACGTCGCCTAACAATGCCAATGCCAGCATAGGCTACGCTGAGAGAGAGAGAGAGAGAAACGAGGAGGAGAGGTAGGGAGGTTGACCAAGCTTTGGTTCGGTTCGCTACCTTACGTAGGGTGGGCGAAAGGGGGGCATAATAGACAAGACAGAGAAGAAAGAACAAAAGTAAGAACAAGAAAAATGAGCAGTTTGAACACACTCGACACAAACTCGCCCTGGTAGTTCACAGACGCTCGTGAAGTCCGGTCATCTTCAAGTAGCCCAATAGAGCTGAGGTTCAGCTTAACCTTGTTATAGCGTAGTCCCTTGTAACTATACGGTATAAACCCGGGAGCCATTACGGAAAACCAAACGGCAGCAAATGGGCCTTCTCGATTCCTAAATCGGAGACTGCTATCCCCCGAAAGACAACACGGCAAGAGATGACACGCGCCCGACGTAGCATCGTTAGCGGACGACGACCGCGCGGCGGAAAACCCAACTAGTCTAATAGGAACGACAGCCCACGGGCATTCCGTTTTATGTATGCGCGAGCGAACGGAAAAATCCCCATCTCCGTTGGTCCGAGCTTCACATCAGCGTTCAAGAAAAACGTCGCGACGGATCAAAAAGTTGCGCAAGGAGGCGCCCTCAACCGAGCGGACGCTGAACCGTATAGTCGAATAACAAGCGGTGCATGCGACTTTCGCCGCGACTTATTTCCGCTTGCCCAAGCGGAAACTTAAAGAGCCATATTGGTTTCTACGTTCGTCGTTCCAGTACTGGAACTGATCGCGAAGATCCTTTTTCGTACGCTTTCTCGAGAACACTGCAGAACCTTCGTTCGAAGCATTCCAAATCGCGTGATGCGCTGGGGCGTCTCAGCATCTTTCGATGTCCGTCTCTCCCTGTCACTGCCTTTCGGGCTTTCCTAACAGCGATATCATTTCGTCGTAAGGGCAACAGTCAGTCCTCTATTGAGAAAGTCGGGATTAGGAATTGAGACAATTTTTACCTGATTGCAGCAACGCTCACTGTCGGCGCTCGTTAGCGCTCGAGCCAGGCCCGTAGCAAGAAATATTTTTCGGGGGGGGGGGGGGGAGGGGGGGGCACCCGTTGAAAACTTTGAAAACCACCTATTTTCATTATTCATTCGCGGTAAAACACCCCCTCCATCCGGCCCCCCGCTACGGGCCTGGCTCGAGCACACTGGCTATTCCCACAAAATGTCAGCTAACGTTGCAATTTGAAAGCAGGCCTTTCCCATATCTCATGTATGGATAATTTATGAAAGAGATCTGACGTCAGGCATTCAGGAAGCATCGATAATGAGTAAAATCTGGACTGAAGTATAGAGTTCTTGTTCCGCGGTTATGTTCAACCCAAGGGAACCGCATGGGGTGCCTCACCAGAAAAAAAAAAAAAAAAAGGTTAAGGTTAGTCACATCCGCGTAGATTACCCAACAAAGCGTTGTTAATCGCGATAGGTAAGAAAATAATGCGAGCACCATTAAAGGGACACTAAAGAGAAACAATGGATTAGGTTCAGATTGATAAACTGCATTCTGAGAACTCTAATGCCATAAGTTTCACTATCAGAAGTTTATTATTAGCGGAGAAAATCAAGGTTGAAGTTTCATTTTTAAATTTCGCGCCGAAATCGCCGCGCGTAACGTGAAGAATTTGAAAATGTATTTTTCGTATTTTCGCGACAGTGACTCGATGAAATTTTCTGAAACTTCATATGCCAGGTCTATGGCACCCACAGATGACAATGTACTTCATTTTTATCGATTAGAAGCTACATAGAACCCAGTAGACGCCTTCAAAGCCTATGACGTCACGGTGTTTAGTGCGGGAATCTCAAGGTGGCGTCTCAACCAGCATTTTCTTTTCGCGCATTTTCTCGCTTACTAAGCGTCGTGTCGCGGTAAGAGGGGTGTTTTCGGGATTGTGAAATTGAACTTTACTAATACGCGAAAAATCGTTTTGCTCTTTAGTGTCCCTTTATGCAATGACAGAAACAGTGGCGAAGTCATAAAAAAATATGGGACGAGGACTGTCGTGTGCGGGTCGCAGGCCATGTGTTTGAGACCCCTGGACCATAAGCGTGCGCAGGGTTCCCCTTCAGGGGGGGGGGGGGGGTCGAAGGTTCGTCGCAGCCCCCCCCCCTTCCTATCATGTCAATGTATGGGGCTGACTTCGCCCCCCCCCCCCTCCGCCCCCCCTCCCTATCATGTCAATGTATGGGGCTGGCTTTGCACCCCCCCCCCTCTCGCCCCCCTCTGCCCCCCCCCCGTGCGCACGCCTATGCCCTGGACTACAGGTATCTATTGCCAACAGCGTTTTTAACCGTGTCGTCACAACCAATGCAACAGTACTACGCAACGAAGGCACGCAGAGCATGCGCAACGAACGGCCTACATCCTCGACCGATCCCCTACGGCCGTGAAAAGGACACTCTTCCTGCGTCACTTTTTTTTTTTGTCTTCCTCGTTTCGACACTCGTGTCACGCGCCGTGAATACGCTGTTGTTCTACGCGGGAAACACGGCATAACCTCGCTCGCCACTTGGTTTGTTACTTCTCCCTTCCCTTTCCTGAAGCCTCGTGTTCCGCCCGCACCGCGCATGTGTTGCACTGCTGCAGGAAAAGGTAACAGGAAGTGAAACACCGCGACGCCGTCCCCAGCTATATAGCTACAAACAAACGAC
This sequence comes from Rhipicephalus appendiculatus, assembly GCA_030522465.1. NCBI lineage: Eukaryota > Metazoa > Arthropoda > Arachnida > Ixodida > Ixodidae > Rhipicephalus > Rhipicephalus appendiculatus. The sequence continues at coordinate 9,565,659 of JALIZH010020216.1, forward strand.
GGGACATTTCGCTGTCGCAAATGACTGTCGCATTGATTCACTGTGTTTTACCAGAATGAAAGGCTGCTTGATATATTGGCTGGATTGATTAATTAGGCCGATTTTAAGCGTTCTGACAAAACACAAGGCATATAAGTACGAGAGAAGCATTACGGATTAATTCGCGCACATCTCGCCAGAGTAGTGAACGTTCCAAACGGCGTAAAGATGAGTCGACGATAATGCGCCGGAGCTGTGAACAAGCACAAGCGAAAACACTATGCGCACATCGGTGCGGGCCCGTGTCTTTTCGAAAACATTAAATAAGATGCCGATTTATTATCACCCACGTGCAACCTCCCCCTTAGTTTTACACACACACACACACACACACACACACGCACACACACACACGCACACACACACACGCACACACACACACGCACACACTAGTGTCCCACGCAACTTGCTCAAACATGTGAAATTATGTGAGACGTGGCTGCAGAGACGAAAGGTAATGTCGCTGGCTGTCACTAGAAGCAAGACATTCTTTTGTATTCCGCCTAAGTACACAATTTGTGTACATTAATTCATCAACTTTTCAAATACTATAAGTAGAGAAAGAGTGTCAATGAGGGAGAGAGAGAGAGAATAAGGGTAGAAGAAAGGCAGGGAGGTTAACCTGGGCTAAGCCCCGTAGGCTACCCTGCACGGGGGGGGGAGGGGGGGAGAGGGAAGAAAAGTTACAGAGGAGGAGAGAAAAGTCACTGAGCCGACGCAACAGTTCCAGGTTTGACTTCACAAACGACGAATCAGTCCGGTGTCCTTGAGAAACCGCAACAGCGCTTTCGTTGCCTTTCGGAGTCACAGTGTCAATGAGGAATTGCTAGGCCACACGGCCCAGAACACTTTATCAAATATTACGTTGGTTTTGTCAAACTACCTGGCACCAGACAGATGGATTCCATTGACGTCACTGAAACCCCCGTTGAAGCACCAGCATGGGGGGACACAAAAGTTCGTGACGTCACACAGACGTCAGCAGTACATCACATGCATGTTTTTTCGCCAATCATGCAAAGAGGCCAACAACGTTCCTACCGCGTCGTTAGCGCATTAAATCAGCTTATTCGCAATGCGTTGACGCCATCAAAGTCGCCATCTTTGGAGTACCAGTACGTTCAGAAGCTGCAATCATGACGTCACACGCAAGCTATCTATATTGAAGGTTTGCCATAGGCGTGCGCACGAGGGGGGGGCAGAGGGGGGCGGCCGCCCCCCCCTAGTCACCTAAGAACCTAAGAGGGGGGGGGGTGGGGGGCGCAAAGTCTGCCCTATACATTGACTTAATAGGGAAGGGGGGCGCTGCGACGAACCTCCCCCTCCCCCCCCTGAACGGTAACCCTGCGCACGCCTATGAGCTTTGCCACAAGCTAAGCGGGATATACAGTGAGGTGTGCGCACGCACGTGTGTTTACGCTTCCGCCTCAAATCAAATAAGCACGATACAGCCAGCGCACTACACGGCATCCGCGCCATGGCCACTACATTTGCAAACAAATAAAAAGCACATTCGACACGGACCTCGCGCCGCCGATTGAATAAAGCGGCTCCCTTTGCGCAAATTTCGGCACAAAAGCTCCCACCCAATAGGAGAGGCCCGTGAAAGGAGCAGGCCCTGTGGTCGACAAACAGGTGAAACGTAGGGAATGGAGCGAAGGTAGCGAAGGCTAATAACGGCAGAAACACGGTTCGCGCAGGAGTGGGGGAGTCGTCTCACTACCCAGAACTCGCGTCATTCCCGTTCAGCGGGCGAACGCAAGTGGTTCCTGAATGGAGCGGTGGGAGAGGGGGGGAGCGATGGCGCGGCGAACACGCCCGCGGGGCTCCCTCCCAACCAAAGCGATATAACCCGAACACCTGTGGCAGATTTCCAGCACAGCCCTGCGTCAGGTGCCACGGTTTCGCCAGGACTTGGAAACGATACGCGAGCTCACACACGTACGGACGTCACCCAGAAAAGGAACGCGTAGTAAAGTTTCCTAGCGGTTAGCTCGTTAGTTTAAAGGGACACTATAGTGTTGAAATAAGTTATACTCCGAGAACTTTAATGTCGTTAATTTGACCACCACATGTTCATTACTAAATGAGAAAATTAATGTTAAAGATTCCCCTTCGTTTTTAGAGTCGTTGTTTTTAAAACTGTTTATAGAGTAAAACCGCAAGAAAATCCCCCCAGCAAACAAATTCATTAGCCAAGAAAAAATAGCACCGCGACAGTTTTGATAAACAAAAATAAACACGAGTTGTCCCGATTATCTGCCAATGGCTACCCTTTTAAGTTTGGTACATTAGCAACAACAAAAAAATAAGAAGAAGAAATGTGTTTACAAATTCTTGTATTCCGAAGTTCAAGCTATCCGAAAGAGTTCATGAATGCCTGGCATCCACACGTACGATGCTGACTAGCCAATAATCCAGTGAATACTCGTTGGAAATGCCAAGATCTTGAAGGAAAAGTTGCAACTATTTTCAATGTTTTGTGATGGCCGTGGCACTAAAAGTATGGCAAGCGAGGCAGTCAGATCTGAATACAGTAAACAGAGCTCCTGTTCCAAGTCGCTGTCTATGGGATATGTGTCCAGGGTCACCACAGAACAGGTTATAAGACATCCTCACATCAGCGCATATCTGCAATACAGGCAGCAGTAGCAACAGGGACGTCAATTAACTTAATGCGGTCTGTACCAAACATTTGCCTACTTTTCACACATTCTTTTTGCGTATGAAAAACATTATGTGCAGATGGCTAATAACAGTGAACTCACTGGTAGTACTATGTGCTTCTAAAAAAGAAGAAGAATAAGAGAAAAGCACACTGTCATAACAGTATATCATGTAGATGACATACTGATGTTAGTGTAAAGGAGAGGAAGCAGATGAACAGAATAGAATATAAGCAAAAATGGAATGGCAAGAGAAGAGCCAACACAAAAGCCATGTTCAGCCAGAAAATCCCAATTCTGTGGTGCTTTCTGGTTACCTCTACATCTTAGGGAGACATGAAAAACACTTTTCAATTGACATTGCAAAGTACTCAATATAGAGATGTGCATAGGTGAAAAAGTTTTAATCAGAACAAGTATGAAGCTTATTTTAGAAAAGTGGGTTTCTAACAGAGTCAAGCATCAAATACATTCACATTCCTGAAGTTATATCAGGAAATAAAATGCTGTTCTTGTTTTTAAATTTTAATGACATATTTTTCATTGCCCAGTATTTCATGATTAAATACAACCTGTATGAAACTCATTAGAATTTGTTCCAGCATGTTTTTTTAAGCAGCATTGAATGTTGACTTGTGATGATGTGAAAGTGAATGTTGCCCGTTTTTGTTTTCCCACGGCCTGTATGCATAAATGATAATAGACTAGCTACTGGCATTTAAGGCATCAGTCCAAAATTTTCAGTTCGAAGTGAGAATCGAACCCAGGCTGTCTGTGCGGGAAGCAGATGGTTCTACCACAGAGCCACGTCATTACTTGAATCAGCTTCGAAAAAAAAAAAAATGCTATATGAATGTCATGTAGTGGGAGGAGTCTCCTTAGCGCATGTAATATTGTGAGGCAGAATCCTAGAATCGCACTAAGCATCAAAACAAATGAACTGCGCAACAAGTGGGTGATTTTAAGCTGCCCATTCACTGCTAAGTGTGTAGCTGCTCAAGTGCACATGGCACCTTATAGACCGAGTAGTGGGTACTTCCCCAATTAGCAAAAGGAAGAACTATGGCGTAGTGGGTACTTGGCAATTGTGCATCCAGTAGACATTCTAGGATAGTTTGAAACGGCCAATTGTGTGCACACAAATGTTCCTTTCCTTGTGGCATGGCTGACAGCAACGTGCAGGGGCCCCGATTACGCTATTGTGTTCTACTCTTGAGAACGAAGCTCAAGCATCCTCCAAGTTTTTATGAAAGAAAGAGAGAGAGAGTGTGAATTTATTAGGAGGCAGAGAGGTCGGCCTGAGCTTATGCGCTCTAGCCTGCTACTCTACACTGGGGATAAGGGAAGAGAAGAGTTTCAAGTGCAGGCATGGCTCTGTAATAGAATACTCAACTGCCTCGCAGAGTGCCTGGGTTCAAATCCCACTCGAACCTTTTTTTCTTTATTTCTCTCATTGTGCACAAGAGCTGTTAAGGACACTGGCAGCGGCAGCAATGAACTGTGCCAGAATACCATCTATTAATGTGATATCATAACAGCTTTCATTGTAAAAAAAAATGGAGCTCGTTCGATGACATAATGTGTAGGCATAGAAGATGAACAGTCAGTCAAAGCAACGAAATGGATACCAAGGGACAGGCAATGCAGCCACAGTCAGCTGATAGTTACGTGGGGTGACGAAGTGATGATGTTCGCAGGCAAGGAAATGGAATCAGCTCGAATAGACCAGTGTAAATTGGAAGGTCATCGGGAAAAGCCTTCATTTGGCAGTGGACACAGATTAGGCCGAGAATGATGATCAGTGAACAAAACAAACAACCTGTAAAACAACACCACGCAACGGCTTTCGGCACATGGACCTCCACGATTTACACAGAAAGCACACGAAGGCATGGAAATTTTGGAGATCAGTAAAAGAATAAATGTAAGTTGTCAGTAAAAGTGGCATGAGACGTCACTACACTGCTTAAGAACCAAGTCATAAGACAGCGGCACACTCCGTACTTTCTACATAGAGTCCCTTCTTGGACGTGCTCATTAAGGTTAATCGCCATTGTGTCATGCTGAAAATCCAAGCGCTGCAAACTTTAATGGCACTATTAAGTCATTCCAACGTCCAGGCACGAAGCCTTGGCAACGGGAGGCGCTAAAAGTAGCCGCATGCATCAAGAAGCCCATGCACTTTCCTCAAGGTTCTTATGAGCTGAACAAAGGACCCCAAACGGTCGGCAGGAACGCCAGGCTGCAATGGCAAATGGCCATGTCGTGCAGCTCTCCCATCTTCCTCCTTGGCTAAGCACTAAAAGTGTCCCTTCTCTTAATTCACAATGACGTCATATGTTCCTTTTCTAGGATATGAAATGCCGGCTGCAAGTTTCTCTTATGCCTGCGGACTGTCCCAGAGGCGTTCTGCAATACAAGTCGTACATTAACATTCAAGTCACAGAAGACTACATACACGAGCTTGAACTTCACATCTGCTTTCTGGAAAGTAATTACTCCTTGCAGTAAGGGCACATGTTCCCTTGCTCTGCCATGTTTAATGAATATGTAATTGTATTTAATAGTAATGTCTGGAGGTTTATGTGCCAAAACAACGACATGATTATCAGGTACACCCCCGTGGGGGGATAGTGAGCCCCCTGGGATTTCTTTCGCTTTCATCGAAGTGCGGCCACCATGGCCGAGAGTCAAACCTACGCCCACGAGCATAGTGGCGCAATTCCTTACCTGCTCCTTTAGTTGAGCAAATGTGTAATTGTTGATAATGTGGATGCCAGCAGCATTGGCAGTACTTGTGTACCTTACATGGCTGTACATTGATGCTCTTCTAAACCAAGACTACTCGCAAAGGCAATAGCAAATGGCAACTTCCAAGTTGCAGACTGGGGTGGACTTTTTGTGCAGCTCGTGAGTAACAAAACAAAGCGTCACAAAACAACGGTAAAAATATTAACAGCAATGACAAAGAGAAGTTCTGAGTATTGTTGAAGTTGGATAGCAGACTGGGCATGTTGGTTGAAATGTGTGGTACTTGAACAACAGTGCAAGAGACGGAGACATACAACGCTTTACTTGCACCTAAGTTTATTAATAGAAGATGTTGCTTTTTAAGCCAAATAACAAGCATACGCACATGCTCAACTGTTGAGAACTACACTGGCAAGAATGTAAAAAGCATAAAAGCCTTGTCTCAGTACAGTGCTGTCTTCTCTTTCTTGGTCACGTCTTTTGCGCTGTTGTTCAAGTACCACGCTGCCGAGTATTGCTCTGTTTGTGCCTCCGACACTGGAAAACGATTCGGTGACTATTGGAGAAGGAAATCGTCACGAGTATTCTTATCAGGTGTCATTAGATATGGAGTATAATGTAATGGATACTTCTAACAAGGCCACTTATATGACAATAACTCACTTGAGTAGCCCAACTGGAGGTACCCTTTCACATCTCTACCCATTCCCCCCTCTATGTAAGCAAAAGCACATGCCTCTTCAACGTTTATCTCGGTCCTCATGTTCGAGAGCTTCCTGAAGTGGTCAACATTTCCGTAACAGTCGATACATAAACAAACTTGTCCAGTAGGTGACAATGGCGTACGCTGGGAAATCAAATCAAGAGAGTCACAACTCACAATGGCACGTGCGGGGATGCCCATTCAGGTTAGAGTGGGAAAAGTAGGGTGCACTATCAAAGAAGCATCCAAGAAGAAAGTCTTCCCCACCTGGGGCGACGTAACAATGGCCCGCTGGCCGTGAAAAGCGTTACGCAAGAGCGATCGCTCGTCGCCGGCGCTGCACAATGCCACCCAGAGGCTCCGTGCGACCGCGAATCGCCCCGACGTTGACATACTGTAGCCGACAATTGGACACGGAACACAAAGCGAGCGGCCGCCACATTTGCGGCGCATCAATCACGTCCGAAGCACCGTTTGTGTTGCCCGCATAAAAAGGGCTGCATCGGGAGTGCGAGCACCTTGCACACTGGCGCTAGCATGTTGCACGCAGCACATACCTTACGATTCTAACATCGCATTTCAAGTTCGTCACAGAAATTCCGGGTGTTTAGCGCAACTCAGAATATAAGAAAACAAAAGTAGGGGCTAGATGGGAAGACGAAACGACTAATTCGCCCAACACTACTATGAAAGTCACAGAAACGTAACCTGTATGTAAGATGTCCCAAAGAACAGATCCGCAGTTACTGAGACACTTCGAGCGCGCGACTATGGGTTGTTTCACGCGAGCTTAGTAAATAATTCGGTGGAGATGAGGGTCCCGAAGTTTCGCGTGGGTTATGCGGAATGCAGCAACGGTGTGCTGCCGATAAATTATGACTCGCGGAATTTCTCCGAAATCACTCTACAGCGTTCCGCCTCCATAATGGATATACGAGCAAGTGTTCGCTGAACGAAACTGTACAAATTCGACAAGCTCCGTGAAAATCTACGCAGCACAAGAACAACCGAACTGGTTGACGTGGAATAACTAAGTAAAGTTGTGTTAAATAACAGCGACGAGGCACGAGCGATCTTGCGAGAAAGACAGCACGCAGTGGGGATACGGCGAAGTCGGCGCACATCGAGAAAAACAAACGGGCTGAAACACTACGAGCCGAGTAAACTACTTCAGATCTGTAACGTTTATTCGAGTCGAGCATCGTGTGTCTCAGGAAAACGAACGGACGCTAGAACAAGCGACGGTGAGTCCGAGGAAAAACCGAAAAACTCTCTCACAGGGAGCTCACACTTGACAGAAACATCGGCATTGCCTTCCCATCTCAATGACAGGTCGTATTTAAGTCGACAGTGCGATCAACGGAGTGGACGAGACGCGATGACAGTGAGCCTCACACTCGAGCCCCTACAAAATACGGTCGCCGAGTTTCTACACAGGCAAAAAACACAAGAGCCACGGCGACTGTTGTTATACACTGCGGAGGAAACGCCGAGATCGACATTAGGCCTAATCGGGGGGCCCCTTACATCCCATGGCGCGAGCAAGTGCAACGCACGAGCACGAGTGGCAGAGAAAGCGCGCGGATCGCATACAAACAACTCACCGATCGGTTTGGGGTTCGGGACAGTACTCCTCGGGGCACAGGGTTTGGCACCACAGGTCAATTCAGTTCACAACACACGCGCAAAAAACATACATCGACGGCGCACATTTCCTGGGCACACAGAAAAGCACGGCAGAGGGGGGGGTTTTCTTTAGCTCAACGCCGGAGCCATTTCCCGAGAACCCAGCACGAAAGTAGAGAAAGCAGCCGGCGACGTCACACACCCTCGGCACCATGTGCCCGCAACGGTAACTTCGTCCGAGAGCCACGACCTGTGGCGCCATCTGTGAACGTTTACTGAAACAAATGGGAGGCGTTGACCCTCGTCTTTTGCCGGTGTGAAGTACTGTCGAGATCGGCGGTTACTTTGAGCGTTGTCCGCTGAAGCAATTTGTTGATTTGCGAAGCTTGTTGAGAGTGTTTACTTGGAGATGCCAGAGGTAGCTCGGACAGCTCGATATCAAAACCACACGAAAGAGAAAGGGAAACAAAAAAAGGCAAATTTCAAGTTGCTTACTTTGCCACATAGCACTTCTGCCTTGCAGAAAAGTACGACCCGTCGTCTCTTAAAGTTTTGCGTCTTTCTAGCAGTGAATTTTAGAATCGAATACGAATTGAATACTATAGAACAGCTTATGAATAAAAAGGCAACCATTTAAAAAACAGCCCTGGCATTCGACATACCATTTGAAAGAAATATTGAGAAAAATAAACCGAGGAACATTGCGATACTTTATCAAAAAAAAAAAAAATACAATAATGTAAACTGAGGTACGTGACTAGACCCTTCGAGATAATTTGTAACTGCAGTTTCAAATGCAGCAGTGACCTACAGTATTCAATGTGGTACTTTCTCAAAAAGCTTTTAAATAAAACTCGCACATAAAAATTGAACTATGTTGAGCCGCATACGCGTGCGCTGCTAGGGTTCCCCTTCAGTGTGTGTGTGTGTGTGGGGGGGGGGGGGGGGGGGGTTCGTTTCAGTGCCCCCCCCTCCCTATTAGGTCAATGTACGGGGCAGATTATGGGGCCCCACCCCCCCTCTTACGTGACTACGGGGGCCAGCGCCCCCCCCCCCCCCCTCCCAACCCCCCCTCGTGCGCACGTCTATGTTGAGCCGTACACCACACGTAGAGCTAAACAACTAGTGAAACAGAAAAAGCAGTTATCATAGCATGTACATTAGCGCCAAAAGCAGGCAAGTATGAGTGTTTAGATACTAGTACCTGCCAGAGCTATTTACACAAACACAGCTCAGACAATTCACTGCACTGTGTTTCAAACGTGAACATTCGGCAGAAGTCTGCCTGGTTGGGAAATAGATTATAGAGAAAAGGCAGAAACGCCAACCAAGAGTTTTATTTTAAGAACCCGACGTTTCGAAGCCTGACCGGCTTCTTCAGGGGTGAGAAGGCCCGAGACCCACGGCGCTTATATACGCCTTCTTCTTGCCGAAACCTTGCGCAAGCCCTGGCAGTAGAGAGAGGGCAGTGTTCCCGTGGTGCGATTGATGTTTTCGGCTGTTTGCTGTATATGCCACGACTCGAGGAGAAGCCGCCGGCGAAGGTTTCTTTCTTCTTCGAGGATGACTGCGTCGTCTGGACTAATCCGGTGATCGAACCTCTCGCAGTGTTCCGCTAACGCACTCCGTTCGCTGTTTAGTTACAACGTTTCTTTCCTCTGGGGTTTTCCCGTCGAAGCTCATTATTTCCAAAGGTACTCTTTATTTCGTTCATGCACTATTCGATTCGAGTACCGAAGCTAATAGAACGGTATTCGAATTGGTTTCCCAAAATGTTCGATTATTCGCGCACCCCCAGCACGAAGGAGCAGGCTTCGTGGCTTCAAAGGAGTAGCGAATGTGCTGTCCGCCAATCGCGTGAATAGCAGATGCTCAATTATTATTTACTGCGCGGGACGATCATTGGCGAAAAACGTTCAGGAACACTCAAGCCCTTCCAAACGGACGCAACTGCGCTAAGGAGCAATGGGCTCGGGCTGCTGACCCGAAGGTCGCGGGGTCGATCCCGGCCAGGGTTGCCGTTGTTGGCTACTTTGCGCCAAACTGGCTACTTTTGAACCCCGTTGGCGACGAAAATTTCCAGTTGACGCCAGGGCTCTTTTTTAAACTTGTGGTTTTACTTATTCAAAATGGCTTTATTTATTCATCAGTAGTAAAGGCTCTGTTCATAATACCGCTTCTGTTCCTATTCGGCTTGAAATTCGGCGATAATATTGAATGACATGGCCAGGGCTTAAAGTCTTCCATTATTGGAGGGGGGGGGCCCTCGTCAGACAGCGGCATTATATGTGTATATATATGTAGTGAAGCCAACTCTCTCTAGCACTGAACAAATGCTTAAGATTATTATAGAAATAAATATATTACGGTCATAATTTCTCTGTACACATGTCAAATGAGTGCAGCAGTGCTACAGCTGACCTGCCAAGGGGGGGGCCCAGCCCCTCCTTAAAAAATGGAAGGGGGGGCCGGGCCCCCCTGGGCACCCCCAGACTTTAAGCCCTGGACATGGCTACCTTGGCTACTTTTGGCGTTAGTTCTGGCGCCTTTTCATGTCCACCCAACGGCAACCCTGATCCCGGCCGCGGCGGGCGCATTTCGATGCGGGCGAAATGCTAGAGGCTAGTTTACTGCGTGATGTCAGTGCACGTCAAAGAACATCAGATGGTTGGAATTTCCTACGGCGTGCCTTATTATCATATCATGGTTTAGGCGCGTAAAACCCCGGACATTATTATCATTATTGAAGTAGCAATGTCGTTTCCGCGATCGACGTGTAGCAGACCTAAAGAAGAAAACCGCGAACTACCTGGCGTGTGACAGAGCCTTTTTTCTTTCGGCCAACGCGGCAAAGCCACACCCCGTGTTCGCGCACGCACGCGCGCGCGTACGCGTTGAATGATCCAAATTGTGCTTGATGGTTCCCCGAAACGCGTCTGCATGCCACCGCTTTCCGAAAGTTCCAAACGAGCTGAAGCACGAGCTCGCAGCACCAAGTATACGTTGTACGTACGCGATCGACCGCGAAAAAAAGAAAAAGAATGATATGCATGATATACGTACAATTGCAAGCTGAGGAAACGCCTTTGCAGAAGCTTCGCCTGAACTGTCAGCAACGCAATGTGCGATAGTGACAATTCGTTGCTTTGTGTAGGTGTGATTAGCGGTGGCTCGTTCTTTCGCACGGTGTCGGCCAGTTATTTATTTATTTATTTATTTATTTATTTATTTATTTATTTATTTATTTATTTATTTATTTGTAGATACTGCGGCGGCCCCGATGGGACGATTGCAGGAGTGGGTATAAAACATGAATAGAAGCCATAAAGTCATGAAATCGCAATTGCGCGAACATCTCCAGGTAAAAAATTCCAGTGTTCAATCGCCGAGGGGGAAAAAACTTTGAACCTGTCAGTTCTAACTTTTGTTTGTATACGAGCTATAAACAAAACCTTTGTTTGAACATGTCAAAGGTTCACTTTGTGTGAGCTACGAGCAGGGAAAGCAGAGAGAGAGAGACACTTTATTAGAAAAACAGAGATTTTTGCCGGCGTCTATACAGGGTGTCCCAGCTATCACGCAGCACGATTTAAAAAAAGAGGAACGGCGTTACGCGAAGCAGACCTAGTGCATATTGTTCCCAATATACTGTAGTAGCCGCTACTAATTTTTTCGTTAATGAGAATTAATAATTAGTCATAATTAAAATTGTAACTAAAAAAATACTCACCTAATTATCAAAGTGTCAATGAGGCAAATGTGGGCATGTTGAAATGACATCTATCTGTGCTGCTTTCAACAACGTACTGATTGCGTGCTAATTTTTTTCTTTCGGATTCGATGGTTGCTTCGTGCATGGCCTCCGAGGTCGCGCGCCGGTGCACAATCTCGGAGGCCATGCATGAAGCAACAATCGAATCCGAAAGAAAAAAATTAGCACGCAATTAGTACGTTGTTGAAAGTAGCACAGATAGATGTCATTTCAACATGCCCACATTTGCCTCATTGACACTTTGATAATTAGGTGAGTATTTTTGGAGTTACAATTTTAATTATGACTAATTAATTAGTTCTCATTAACGAAAAAATTAGTAGCAGCTACTACAGTATATTGGGAACAATATGCACTAGGTCTGCTTCGCGTAACGCCGTTCCTCTTTTTTAAATCGCGCTGCGTGATAGCTCGGACACCCTGTATAGCGCTGACGCAGGGAAAGCATTTGCGAACCAAATACATTTCGCCTAAGCAAGTGAGGCATGGCGAGTTAATTGAGAGAATGCAGAAACATTAAAATTTTCAATGCGGCGACCATCTGGCAACGGGATAAGGTTAAGGACATTATAGAAAAGGTTATAGGGAAGGCGAAAAAAAATATTTGTCACATCTACGCTATATGAAACGTGCGGCTTTAGTCGGTACACACACACAACCTTGTGGATATCATTTTTCCTGAAAAGGGTTCCGCACTGCAGAAAAATATCCAAGAATTGATATAAAGTTGAAAACTCGTTATGAAGAACATTGATATAGCGAATAGTCGGTTATAGCGAATAGTCGGTTATAGCGAACCAAACGCCACCTTTGGTTGGTTCACGATATTTCATTGACATTTAGTATTCTTCTTGGAACGAAACAGGAAGCGCTATACCCGCCTCGGTATCGGCTGTAGCGAAGAAATATTCGGAAAGAAGCATAGAAAGAAAAAATAAATATTGAAAGACCATTCACAATCACAACCACGTCAAAAAAAAATCTCGGAAATGTAAGAAAAAAAGGCAATAAAAGTTACATCAAAGGTTTCGATAAAAAAGTGGTTAGAACGCTTGAAGAAATGTTTGCTCATCCAAGCGCAAAAGATCACTTCCTTCTTCTAAACATTCCGAAGATTTTTAAACCATTTAAAAGATGGCCCGCGTTTCTTCTTTCTTCTTCAATATCCTTCTTCAAATAAATGTGAAAGCCGGCCTGTCTTGTGAAACGAACTTTTTTGTTTTGTAATTTCTCCTTCCCGTGTTCCGGTTTATTTAGGTTGAAATGCCGCAAGACAGGTAAGGATTACCTTGGTTATACAGTATATAGCGGGTTTGAAGCACAGATTAATGGGCTTTTGTATCTAGGAGTTTTGCGCGAGCCGCATAGCCGATTTTCTAGAGCCGTTGTTTATCTCTACTTCATTGAAGCCATAGCGCTAAAAAGACAGGGACCACAGAAAGAGGACGGGACGTGCGCTCTTTCTGTGGTCCCTGTCTTTTTAGCGCTATGGCTTCAATGAACGTTACAAACCAACTAGGCCCAAAAGTCTGTTCTCTTTATCTCTACTGTTACAACGAATATCGGATATAACAAACCAACTTATATTCCCGATGATACCTCTTTATAACGAGCTTCGACTACATCCCCAAAGGCTTGTGGCACCAGGGTTGCCGTTGGTGGCTACATTGCGCCAAATTGTACTTTTGGACCCCGTTGGCGACGAAAATTTCCTGCTTAAATGTGTGATTTTACTTATTCAGAATGGTTTTATTTATTCATCAATAGTAAAAACTCTGTTGATACTACCCCTTCTGTTCTATTTGGCTAGAAATTCGGCGATAATATCAAATGACATGGCTACTTCGGCTACTTTTGGCGTGAGTTCTGGCGCCTTTTCATGTCCACCCAACGGCAACCCTGAGTGGCGCGCTTCTTGTATATACAACGGCAGTAGCGTAGCCAGAAATTTTTTTCGGGGGGGGGGGGGGGGGTTCAACCATACTTTATGTATGTTCGTGCGTGCGTTTGTATGTGTGCGTGCATATATACGCAAGCAAAACTGAAAAATTTCGGGGGGGTTTGAACCCCCCCCCCCCCCCTTGGCTACGCCACTGTACAACGGTAAAATGAATGCTATGTGCCACGCAAATATATCGTCCGACGACGACGCAAGCGTCGTTCCATGATAGCCTGTAGTTTATACGCCCGTTCGCGTGGTGTCACGTGACCCCCCCGAATGACGTGACGAGCGACAACGACGAAAAAAGACAGGCCTGCTGCGTCGCGTCGCAGTCGGTCGTGGAATCGCGCTCGCGACAGATTCCGGCGAATGAAAAAAAACGCCATACATCAACACGAGCTGAGACGGAAGTGTACACTGTCTGCCAGTGCGAGCAGCTTGGAGATAGAGAGAAGCCATCTGGTGGGGCACTTCACGGAAGCCGCACTTGACGCCACGGTTCCGAGCAGCGGCGGCGCGGGTCATCGAGTGATGAACGGAGGAACTCGCATTCACTGTGAAGGCCTACCGACCACACACACATATTAACGCCATAGCGTTGAAGACCTCGTTCCGCAGAAATTCCGGCGTCGGTGTCGGTGTCGGCGGCGTTGGTTGTGAGAGAAAAATCATCATCTTGTCCGTGACCGAAAGATAGAGAAAGATGCAAATAAAATAAATAATAAAAATTTCCGGGTCCGAGTGAGGATCGGACCCAGGCCGTCTGCGTGGCAAGCAGGTGTTCTATAAACCACACAGCCACGCTTCTGCTGGGAATTACGCTTAAAATAACTTCCTCTGCTTGGAAATGCAGTGAAAATAACTTTCATTCTTTACAAACACACGCGTCCTTTATACAGGCGTCACAATACAACATGTAATATCGCAGTAATATTGCGTGGTACAAGCTGTTACGATCGGCCTTGGAAGCCGTCGCGGCAGAGGCCACGGGAAATGCTCCTGTTTTTCTAAAGTCCTCCCGGGTTCGCTGCCCTTCGGGGGGAGCAGGTCTAATCCCTTTTCCTGGAATGCCTACGAGCGTGCGGCGTGGTCGAGTGACCAGAAATTCCAGCGGCAGTGCCGTGAACAGCCCTTTGTGGCAAGATGCTGCCGGCGGGGGGGGGGGGGGGGGGGGACGAGGCTGCTCGTCACATTCCAAGCAACGAGGAGACAAAGCCGAGGTCCAGTCCACAGAACACCTGCTGCGTGTTGTTGCCTGGCGGAGGATCTTCCTAACAAGCCGTGACATTCTTCGGCACGATCACAGAGACTCTACCCCCCCCGGCCGGAAGAATTCCGGGAACCAGCACCGGCCAAGATCTGCAAACGTGTGCAAAAGTTGGTACTGTGCGCAAAACCGTGGTGCTCTTGTCGTGACCATATTTGGTCATCGTTTCGATGGTGCCCTCTCCACGTGCACCTATTGGACGTCGGTCCCCAGTCTCGTGGGTGGAGCTACAAGGCCATCGAGAGCCGTATTGGCCAACGATGTGGACAATGCGCCCAGAGTTGGCAACGCGGCGACATAAAAGCCCAAGACATGTTTTTGTAACTAGTCTCTCAATCTGTCATCTTTAGTCATGTAAATAAACTTCTGTTAAGTTTTCCTCCCGAGTCGCTCACTGCCACGGCTCTCTGCTCCGGACATCGATGGGCCTGCGGTTCGACACCTTACGCTCGGCACCACGCTACCCGCTGGTCGGCTCCTGCAGCAGGCCAGTCGCAACAAAGCGTACATTGCCATCGGGTGTCAGAACATGTGAACGCGCTTGTGGCTTTGTTTATTGTTGTGTTTTGGTTCTGTTTCGGATAAAAGAACGTACCGTCGTGAACTTCGTGAGCCGATTTGAATTCGTGAGCCTAAATAGCTCAAGGTGGTGAAGCGTAACTGCTAAACCTTTGATGAACTTCGAATTGTGGTTAAGCAGATTCAGGCCACACGGAACCAAACGGAGCCAAAAGAACGAAGACTGGGCAATACTAGGTGAATTTGTGTACTACACAGTAAACCAGTTTGCACCCTTAAGGGGGGTTTTGTCGTGTCTATAACTAACACCCTTACACCCTAGAAAAAGGGTGCTTTGACGTACCAAAACACCCTTATCATGGGGTGTTTCCAATGGCCTAAACACCCTTACACCCTTATGACGAAAAAAAAAAACGGGAAAAATGAAATCTACCAGTCAGGGAACGTGGAATCTCAGTTCACATCAGCATAGAAGGTACACGCGCGCGCCAGACCATACACACAACAGAGCGTATTGTAAAATATCCCATGGACTCTGCGACGCGCTACACAGCCTTAGAGCGACCATCGGCTATATATAGCCATGGTATCTTAAGCCACCGATCAGTGCCGGTGGGGATAATCCTGCTCCCTATAAGTGAGCACTAAACATTAAGATATCAGGCGTAAATTTATGGTATGCTTGTAGATACCCCTAAAAGAGACATAACTTTTAATCTAAACTCGCCTAAGGTCCAGCGACTTTTTAATCAGCAAGTCTCAGTTGCCATCTGGTACGCTGTTGTATGGACCTTGGGTGTTTCGATTAGCCAAAACACCCTTACCCCCCTAAAGGGTGTTTTAACTAGAACATCACCCTTAAGGGTTATTTGGGGTAGGGAAACACCCTTACACCCTAATTTGGCAAATTTTGGTTAGGCAAAAGGGTGTTTTGCCTGTTTGAAACACCCTTAAGGGTGCAAAGTGGTTTACAGTGTACCCATCATTCCCATACTGGCTGAAGCGTCGCGCGTTGCAGCTCCCATACACACTAGCGCCAGAGGTCCATCTAGTGTATTTATAGGAAACTCTATGTTCTTCAGCTTGGCATTGAAATTGAACGATTTGCAGCGGTTGAAACTTTGGTAGAAAACGACGGCTGAGCTACGTGCAGCACATGACGTCACAGACGCCACGGAAAAATGGCGGTCGCTGGCGGTGGGTGGGGTTCATAGCCGGTGACTTCTGGGGCTTATTTTGCACTTAAATATTTTTGCACAGTCCAGTATTAGTACATGTATAGGCACAGTAGACCCTCTACTTCTTTTTTCCGCTGAAAAGCGCGAATTGTTCAGTGGCCGCGTTGAACAATAGACGTTATGTCAAGTTTTCGGCATGCACTGCCATTTGATGTAAGATTGCTTTCCTTGAGCCAAATAAACATAATGCCCCCCCCCCCCCCCTCCACCCGTCCTCCTCCTCCCGCCTGTCTACGGGATTGATCTTGGGCTTACCAAGCACGTTGACTACACCGATGCCCAAAGGGTATCGGTACGACGTAAAGTCGGTACTCACGTTAGAGCCCAGATGTCAGTTTTATTGAAATGAACTGCACGCTAGTGCGCGATGACGTGCCCCTCATAACAAGCGGTTTTCGCCGTATCCTTCAGGGTTGAGCAGTGCTTGATCATAGCGTCAAACAAGTTAATATGTAATGTTCCCTTACCTGCTTTATGTATGTTTGTACGTCGTTGGTATGTGGGTGCTTATATATACGCGTACAAAATGTCGACGTTTCGCAGGGGAGGGGAGGGGGGGGGGGGCTGAATCCCTGGCTACGGCAGTGCACGACTTCAACTGCAATACATCTGGTGGTCGCTGTTTCAATGTGAGCACCTATAGAAAGACCGCGGTTGGCTCTTCGATTTAACGAACAGCAGTCTGACAAGCTGGTGCACTTGCAAATAAAGTGAGATGACCCTGAAGCTTAGATATCACCATAGGCGTGCGCAGGGTTCCCCTTCAGGGGGGGACGAAGGGCCAGCAGCGCCTCCCCCCCCCCCTTCCCTATTAAGTTAATATATGGGGCAGACTTTGCGCCCCCTCCCCTTCTTAGGTGACTAGGGGACGTCCCCCCCCCCCCCCTGCCCACCTCCCCCGTGCGCACGCTTATGGTATCTGTTACTGTTCAAACAATTCGGGTATCACTTTCCTCCACCTTGCGGGATGCAGGACAGATGTCACGTGTTTACAGTTCGTTCTTTCAAAAACAAACATCACCGCGAAAAAAAAAAAATTCGCAGTCGACAGGATTCGAACCTGTGCGGGGAGACCCCAATGGATTTCTAGTCCATCGCCTTAACCACTCGGCCACGACTGCAAGGACGACAACACCTTCGGAAGGGGTCGGGTCAAGCATTACCTGAAGACTTTCGCAATCGTGCAAGCACAATCGTTCGCATGTGACGTAGGATGCTCAGACAGCGCGCTGCGCTCTCATTGTTCAGATCACAATGGACCATTTTCATAATTCGCAAGTGCGCTTCCCCGCGCTGCATATTCGTCGAAATAATGGCGGCAGCTGTCATGGTTCAAGCAGTGACGCAGTGCTAGTTGAACGTGCTGGTGCTTGTCTATTATGCGTGTTTATACCAACACAACCGACACTACATTTTCCACGTCATAGCGTAAGCAAACCGTGCTTGAACAGGTTGTTTGCAGTAAGTGACCAGCCGCCATTAGTTGGGCAAACTGCATAGCAGGAAAAGCTAGCTTTACAATTTTGAAAATGGTCTATTACTTCGCTTCTCTGCACACCCCAGCGATGAAACCGAGCTAACGTCGATGTAACGCTGCTGGCATCCGGAAGAATCGCATTACAGTTGAGGCATTTAAAATTCAAAATATATTCAGACTGTTCTAACCTGCAGAAATTTGCGTATTTTTTATATTCTAAGAAAAAAATTGCTCTTATGTGCGATTCTATTTATGACAATAAAGTCGTATTGGCCAGTCTTCGATGTTGATAAAAAAAAATTCCTGCGCCGCTAGTTCAATGTTTTGCTTTAGAAAAAAAAATTTAGAGGCATTTTGCAGGGCTTCGCACCCACGACAACATATGACACCCGTTCAGGGCGATTCTGCGTGCCCAATATATGGCGCCGCTTACACCAGTGACTCTGTTCAACAATCTTTCCCTCTGAGATAGGCAAGCTATAACGAAGGTCTCAAGAGGCGTAACTTAACGTTCTTGATGTCAACATTCAGCAAGAATGTTAACATTCTTGCTGTCAGTGCTTCTTAAACATTTTTTTGCGGTAAATTCTGTCATTGCGATCGCCACTTGTACTATAAAGTCTAACCGTCTATTGCCTAGTCTGACTTAATTGTTATTTTTTTACAAATATGAAATAAAAATTCTACTACTTAACCTGTAGTCTACTGTAAGTGGTGCAGAAACAATTTTATTGAAAATGTGTTGCTGCAGTATTTAGTCTATGCTTCCACCATTTCTAGATGGGAAAGCTTTCATCCGACAATGCTTCATATGCTGTCTTAAAGTAAAAAATTTTTACGGAAACCTGGCGCCATGAGCCGCCGCAAGGGCGGTAACATTCGATAATCGTCAAACACGGAAAAGCACGCGTACAATCGCGTACAACCGTGCTCAAACGCACTTCGCACAGCGGGCCGTTTCACCCAACGAATTTGACAACGTGTCGCGTTTCAATGGAACGAAAAAGTGAAAGGAAAATAGAAAAAGAGGACAGGATTCTTCCGAAGGAAGAGAAAAACAAAGTTATCAGCTTTACCATCAGCACATCTTTCTTGGCGTTTTCGATCCACGTGCACGGGATGACCGCCATCTTGGTAATGAAGATTTTTCGGTTGTCTATTTGTGCTGCCTGAGAAGGAGTGTGACATCGCCGGGAAGATACGCAGTGCCTTTACTGCACGCGCGATTTCATGTGGTCGCAAATCTCAAAGTGTACATCGTCTCACATGATAGGCTCAAAGAGCTGTCACAGTTTCCGGCATGCTTGGCGTGAGCAAGGGTTTGTGCGTGTCTGCTGGGGTGGCATGCGTGAGCAAGGCCCGCCTCCCGATTAGTACGATAACGCCTTTAACAGGTATAGCCATTTCAGGCAGCCCACGGTTTCATCTTTTTGCAAGCCTTCAAGCCGCATTAACAATTGCATCTCCCGCATGGCCTCCGGTATAGTGGTACACAATCAGTAAACGTCTTCTTCTATTTTTTTTTTTTGCCGCCCTTCATTTGAATACATCGTGAATCGCTGCACATACCCAGATGTAGTATACCTGTCAACACGCTCAGTTTTATATACTCATGTAGCGATAGGCGTGCGCGGGGTTTCCCTTTCAGTGGCGCGCGAAGGTTCGTCGCAGCGCCCCCCCCCCCTCCCTATTAAGTCAATGTGTGGGGCAGACTTTGCGCTTCCCTCCCTGAGGTGACTGGGGGGGGGGGAGCGCCCCCTCTGCCCCCCCCTCGTGCGCACGCCTATGGGTATCACGTCTGTTTTCGTAAATGGGCCGTTCCACGTGAGCACAATCTATCGTAGAACGGAACTGACAGCAGTTCGAATTCACTAAGGAACAAACTCACAGCACCGAAAACAACACCGACTATAAAAGAGGGGACACCATGAGCGCTCATGGTGAGTCTGTGCTTGTTTTCGGCGCTGCCCAAGCTTCCGTGCTCCTAAGTTGAATTCACTTTTGCCGCCACAACGTTCGAGTCACGGAGGGCACTTCACTGCATCGGATTTCACTCGCTAGATGGCGGGCCTTGTTCACTGACAGACCGGTGCTCTTGGGACCCTGTCAAACTGGCGGCTTGTTCGAATGTGTGTCTGACGGCTTCTGTGCGCACACATTTCATTTTAGGGGGCGAATCACCTTAGGGTCTCGGTTGGTCGGCGAGTTATGTCATCGTCACGGTCCATCATGAAGTGGTATGCGCCGCAAAAGTTGGGTATATCCCCCCTACTCACCACCGGTCCAAACTATATTTGAGTTAAAGGAGTACTGACACGAATTTTAAATATTTTCGGATTGTTGCTCTAAAAAAAAACGTGGGTGTCGAGAACCCTAAAGAGAGTGTCGCGGTGCATGGGAATGCATCGAATATATTTTTATTAGCGCTACCTCAAAACAGCAATTTCGGTTTCGGTATCGAGAGGGTGGCTTCGCAGTGACGTATCAAGACTGCTCTGACGTCACGGGAAGACTGCAACTCGCGACATACTAGCAACAGTTGCCTGTTTGCTGTCAGTCGCACGTGGTTCACGTAAAGAACGATGAGTGCATTGTCGTCCAGTGACTCTGAGAGTGATTTCTGCGGCTTAGGCTGCATGCAGGACGCAAATTTCGCGAACCCAGTGAGCTGTGTTGATTTGTCATGATAATGTCCATTGCGGTGGGGCTGGCTTGCAGATGCTGGGCGACGAACTTTAAAATCAATGTATAATATTTTGTACGCGTTGTGTGGCTCCGGTGTGTGGAGAGCGATGACAGTGCACACTATGGAAACGATAGAGTTCCCTTTTGGGGTGCCTCAGAATCGTGTCAGTACTCCTTTAAAGGTTATCGTTGCTGCCTAAAACATTATGTTTGGCTTAGCAGCGGTGTCAGAATCCCCGATGAAATTTTCCAAGGGTCCAAGGCGCTAAGGTTTCTTATCAAAAACCAGAGACAAAAACGTGGATCTCTACGGTAAGGTCATCTATTTGAGAAACCGCTTCTTGAAACATATCTGCAAAGTGATGGTGCGCTAGTGGACCGGTGGCGAGTAAAGCAGTACAGAGTAAAAGATTTTGCTAAGGTAAACATAGGCGCACACTTCAGATTCGCCCCTCCCCACGTTTCACGTTAGTGGAGCTGGAACACCTTTTTTTTTTCTCATTGCGTAGCGCTTCCTTCTATTTTCTTTTTATTTCATCAAAGCCAGCGCGTCGGTTGATGCCAGCCCGTTTTCTAAGGGTGAGGTTGATAAACACAATTCAATCACACGGATTTGATAAGACTTGGTAAAAACAGTGAATATTGCGAGCGGAGGTACACTGTAGCAGAGGGACGGTCAGAACCGACAACTTGAGAGTACAAACAAGGTCTTTCAATACATATAAACAGAATTGAAATACCCTGTACAAACTATACAGAGCATAGAAAGGGCTAATAAATACCTTGATGGCGCTGAATGTCATTCCGATTCAAGATCGATGCTCCTATCATCCATCCATCCATGAATCCATACATCCAACATTTTTCCTTTGTTGAATTTTTTTTTATTTGAATGCAAATTGTAATTTCACTGTATTCGGACATATGAGCACGATATACAAAATTATCAGGAAAATCGGAGACATAAAATAGACGATCTTTCGATGTTTTGCTATATTTCACGGAATCGACCGGCATATTTTAAGCCAATCACAACAATACAACGTTTAGAAAAGGTAGCCGTATAATTAAAATAAATGCATGCAAACGGATTCTCCTACTGAATTAAAAAAGAAAGCATGGTTCATTAGCACTGTAAAGTAGGGCAGCATTAGCAAGACTGAAGATTTTTGTTCAATTAATTTATGGCGACATGAACATTCACACGTCTAGACAAAGTCAATCGTTTTAGATTGACACGTTACAGGCACTCGCAAACACTTAATGAATAACATTTCAAGTTGAATGACATAATTCATATTTCGCACGAGGCATTAGATATCCGAACCAAATGACATAACACACGTGACCCAATTTTCGTGTTTAAACGGCTATTATGTTTGTCATTTACTCATGTCATCCCATGAAACTTTTGATGCTGACCAGAATATTGAAACGGCCGCGATAGCACGACGAATCATGCCGTGTAAATCATGGCATGCGGAACCCAATTATCGTGTTAGGACCTGTCATTTGTGTTCGTCACACACTCATTTAGAGCTGAAGAAAACAGCTTCCAGCTGAAAATGCAACACCGGCGAAGACAACGCGTCAGCGACTTAAGGGGTTATTCCTGCTTGCAAAAGAATAACCTAAAAAAAGGAAACAAGCGTCGATATGTATGTTGCGTAGGTCGCGATCGTGATCCTCGTATGTCTGCGATTTGGCCGATTTGGCGGCGCGACGCAGTTTTTGTGGCCTTTTGTCTTGGAGGCAATCCATTTGTCAGTTTAGTGAGACCTTACGACACAAGGTAGCGCAGCTATACTGTTGGTCGAGCTGACTGTGTGAATGATTTGCTCTTCGGCGATCGTGATCCTCGTACGTCTGCGATCATGGAGTTAATATAACAGAGTCAGTATATTAACTCTATGTCTGCGATTTGGCCGATTTGGCGGCGCGACGCAGTTTTTGTGGCCTTTCGTCTCGGAGGCAATCCATTTGTCAGTTTAGTGAGACCTTATGACACAAGGTAGCGCAGCTATACTGTTGGTCGAGCTGATTGTGTGAATGATATGCTTTTCGCCACTGCTCCGAGGAATGCTCACGGGGCGGCACCGAACACAAAGGCGCGTTTTGAAGCCACGAACGAAGCCGCCGAAGCTGCTGCACGTGTCAACCTTGCGCGACCGCCGCGCCTTGGTTTTGAGCGCTGCGAAATGCCCAGGTGTTGTGTGCCGTTCTGCTCGAACCACTCCAGAAATGGTTGGAGGACGTTTCGTTCGCTTTCCGAGAGAGCCAAAGAGAAGACTTCAGTGGATCGCGAACATCAAGCGCGATAAGTGGCTGCCGACAAATGCGTCGAGCGTCTAGGCGATGCGCAAAGCGCCGACGACGCCATCTGCCGCCACGGCTCGGAAGCGTTAGCGGGTCCGGGCGAGCAGTGTTCCCAGGTGTTCCCGCGAGCGTCTAGGCGAGTGTACGGATTGATGTGTTTTCATCGTCATCTAACGACTCTGTCGGGCTTCAGCGATGTCGAAAAACAACTGCTGCGTTGTCGGTTGCTCTAACACCTACAAAAAATCGCCAGGAATGCACTTCTACACGTTTCCGGTGCTACCCCATGAGCGAGAGCGACGGCGGCAGTGGATTGCGGCTGTCCGACGCAGAAGGTAAGCAATCGCGCTTTGTTTACGGCAGTATAAGAACGATTACCGTGTTTTATTTCTCTATTTACGTCGCTACATCTTCAGCGAACGCTACTACGTTTACACTTGGTCGCCTCGCCTGCATTGTAGACGCTACAATGCACATGAGGTTGTTATTACTGATAAGACGCGATGCCTAGGCTCTCTTGAAAAACGAATGGCGCGAAGCGCAATGCCAGAGAATGTGGGGCAGGTGACGGCTCCTTTACAAAAGCGCCGTGGAATCACACGTGTGCTGCACGAACTCGGCTGCATTCTACCTATTGATGGCACTGGAATGCGATCACCGGTGCAGAATGTTCGCTGTGCGCTCGCCTCAACTATATGCATATTGGCTGTAAAACATGGCACCTGTGTGCATTGAAGGCTTTTGGCAGGGCATTCAACCGATTCAACCTCCTTTTGAATGCCTCGTACCATGACTTCATGCTAATAGGAAACACCCTTGATGTATCCCACTAATGCTCATTCGCTTTACACAAACTGTGTTATGAGTGGGGCCATAGGCGTGCGCACGGGAGGGGGGGGGGGCGCAAAATCTGCCCCATGCATTGACTTAGTGGGGCCTGGGGGGCGCTGCGATGATCCTTTGCCCCCCCCCCCCCCCCCCCCTTTTGAATGGGGAACCCTGCGCACGCCTGAGTGGTGCTGATTGTGAAACTTACGTGTTTTCTTTTCTTTATTCTTGCTGGTGGTGCTAGCTACTGGTTGCTATGTTTTCTTTAGCATGTAATTCGTGAGTATATGTTGGTGCTGCTTAACTGTAGTTTTATCACACCCCTGAAAAAATTTCGCATGCCCAATGCGTGGTGTCGATCCTCAAAGTTTCGCGTTTTTTTGTTCTTGCTGGTGGTGCTAGCTGCTGGTTGCTTTTTTTTTTTTTTTTGTATGGAATTGCATGGACTTCAGTGAAGCACTTGGTTTTCAAGCAATATATATGACCACTTTTAGCATTTGCTTTCAAACTGTGAATATTGCAAATATGTACTCTTTTAAGTAATTCCTTGCTTCTTCCACTTTTCTGTAACCTTATGAACATTTTAGAGAGGATGGGAGCCCCTGGGAACCCACAAAGAACTCCAGGATCTGCAGTCTGCATTTTATCAACGGCGAAAGATCAAATCATCCGAGAAGTCCAGCTTATGTGCCAACTATATTTCC
This sequence comes from Rhipicephalus appendiculatus, assembly GCA_030522465.1. Lineage (NCBI taxonomy): Eukaryota > Metazoa > Arthropoda > Arachnida > Ixodida > Ixodidae > Rhipicephalus > Rhipicephalus appendiculatus. The sequence goes on from JALIZH010020216.1 coordinate 9,590,192, forward strand.
AAGCGTGTATGGACGTACTAAGCATGGCACTTCCAAGAGGTACCAAAGGTAAAATTAAACTTTGAAGTATGTATTTTCTGCTGACTGACGAGGGGACACTCAGCCAGAGAAGTAGCATAATGTTTGCTGTTTAAAGAATCCTTTTGTTTATTTGCACAAAGCGCTGTTAGGCAAAAGTAAATGTGTGATAGCGGTGTTACACAACTCTTGCTTGTTCTTTAGTGCAACAGGACTTTTAGGCACATTGCAGAAATTTTTAAAAACAGAGTGGGTCAGCTGAGATTACTGCTGCGCGTGCACGATGCCATACATACGACGTCTGTCATAGAGGTAATATTCACCAACTTTGTAACTCTTGATATGTTCATTTCGCTATCTTCTCTTTGTTGTAATTAAATAGATTTCTTGGCTACGGGACGAGGAAATAGAAACTTATGTCATTGTGTGCAAGGTGTTTGCCTAATTAGCCTTATTTGGTTTGTATGCTATGCAGGCAGAGGCTGCTCGTGAAATAGTCTCAATGTGTGTATTCAGACAAGCGCCCATATATTACGCACAAATGTACGTGTCGGTACTGCTTTTTGTTGGGTGTAGGCCACCACTTACAATGTTCTTTAACATACGACATATTTCAGGTTGCAGACACGAGAGCAAAAGAGGTGGACAGCATTACAGACGCACAGGCTCTGGAAGATGTCATGGTCGACTGCACCTCAGAGGAAGAAAAGATAAGTGTATGTACAGCTCACGTTACATATCTGCGCATGAGATGTTTGTTTTTAAACGCCAATAAATATTCGTTTTGCTCCATACTAGTGAGCGAAAGCCATCAAAACTGCTACACCATGACTTTCGCATATATATTGATATGCATCAAACAGACAGACCTATTCTGTGGGTGCTTTGCTTGATGTACTTTTGTAGCTGTAATTTTCTAGCTGCATCAGCACATTTTGTGCATGAAATGAATGGAAATACCGAGACTGCATGACTTAAATGATAATATTGAGAAATCTACGCCTGCCACTGTTTAAATAGTAAGTAATCAGCATTGCCAAGCACTAACAAACGACAAATGTAGCAGAGCTGTCTTCAGCTGAATTTATTAGTTATATGCCATATTTATGATGGTGTTATTATTATTAGACTGATAAATGTGAAATATCAGGGTGCGCTTATTTGTGCGTTTATGTATTGCATTACGGCTGGAAGTGCCGTACAATTACATTGAAAACTCCTTGGTTCTGACTTCACTTGGTTGTAGTTTCATCACTCATTACACAGGTAGAAAATGTCAACAGTTTTTCATCTTGTTTGTACATTCTGCAGGTTGGATCACAAACGGACCCTTGTGACTGGTCCAAAAACCACTTAAACCGCCAAAACCACTTAAAATAACACAACGAGTTATCGCCGAAACAACATAGACCCTGTAACAGCTGGCCACGCCACGTCCATTGTTCTAACAAAACCACGTACAATTACGTAACTAATCATGTGTTTGCATGTTCCCGCTGAAACCACGCACAGTCACGTAACAAATCACGTGAAACGTTCTCGCAGTGGCCCACTTTATCAGCTCATGTTCGCGCTGCAGTGCGTTGAGTGTTATAGTGCTTCTGGCGTTTCTTTTCGGCACTGCCGAACACTTCTTATTAGAAGTTCTTTTATGGGCACAAGTTCGCCCTAACACAGTTTATTTACTTCCCAAGTCGTCGCGTCTCGGTGCCTACGGTCAAAGACCGTCACCTCAACATAACAAAATTATATATAATCTACTACGAGTTACAAGTTACAGTGGCGGCGGCGGCGATACAATTCGTGAAAAACCCGGCGCCAGCATGTGTACAGAAATGCACGTGAATAGACGCTCGAATGTGCGCCGGTCATGGTGCGTACTGGTATATGCGCCGTTTTCCAGTAACTAATGCTCTCTGGATCGTGGACTTTTCGGCGATCAGCTGTTTGTGACATGGGAAACCAGATATCTTATCGAATTCACTTGTCACTTTACGTTGCCACACTTCATTTTTGCCTTTCACTGTATCATTTCATTGTTTCACGCATGGACCGTCGTTGTAGACTGTAGCAGCAGAAGTGTCGCGTTGCTAAGCAAGTGGGTAATGGTATAGAGGAAGGGAAAATTTAGTAGGGGGCCTATTGTGCAGTGCTACATAAAGAAAGAAATAAAATAGGTCATGCACGCAAACGCGAGGCTTCGCTTGGCCCCGTTTTCCCTATAGGGGAAGGGCTCCATTTAGGGGCAAAGCTCCTTAGGGATGTGGGTCTGTTCCCTCCTCTGTAGTAGTAGTATGTATGTAGCCACCTCTAGTTTATGAATTGCTCAATAGATGGCGTTGTGTGTATATGTCCTTGGAAATAATATCACTAGATGGCGTTAGTGGTTTTTCGTATACGTTGATGATTAAAGATGATAGATGGCGCTGTTATAATAAGAAAAGGGGCTCGCTCTTGGCGCGCTTTCTCTTTCGCTCGGAGTCGCGAAACCAGGGCAGCCGGTATCTGCGGAGCATGCGGCGGCTCCGGTACTCACGGCGGCACAATCCATAGCCAAGGACGCGTGGCTTTCACAACGCACAGCAGCGTTCTGTGGCGATGCATGCGGAGGCGAGGCGTTGCGTCGAGCACTGGTGTGGACTTCGGCGTCTGAGTAGGTGGCATCGTCTTCCTCTGTCGTGGAACGCGAACTGGCGTTGTCGCTGAGGCTGGGAGCGCCCGGAACACAAGTCGGCGACGCTCGTGCCCAGCTCACGATCGAACATACAGGATCATGCAAAGACGTGACACGTGTTGTCACGTCTTTGCATGATCGAGTGGGCAATGTACGGGGGGGGATTCACGGTTACCCGAATGATCCCTCCGAGCTTCGCCGACTCACCATCATTCACTTCGTGGATATGCTGTGATTTTTTTTAGTCATGTTCCTGACGTGCGCATAACCCCATGTCGGCATCTAAAGTTGTCCCTGAGGTGGCTTTTATTATATCCCCACGAAAGTCAATAAATCTTTCATCAAAAGTGTTCTTAATTTAAAATTCCTTTGCACCGCATGTACAACGTATTCATATAGACCTATTCCATGTTTGTAAACAGGGGTAGGCGCCGTCGACATACTGAGGCGCTTGTAGCGACGTGCGCGGCGCGTAGGCTCCGCCCAGGCCAAAGCTCGCCACCGCCCTCTATGATCGCGTGACAAACTGGCACAGCAGCTGAAAAGCTACGTCCGAGCATAGCGCGTCGGGGAGCCGCTCCCCGACGCGCTTGTGTGTCAGTAAATACCCAGTGAGTCGGTGAATAAAATTTATTTTCGAGACTGAACTGTTGATGCCCAAGCGGCCACTTATCAGATGTATAGCAGAGGGCTTGTGTTGATGACAAGCCCAAGGTTGCCGTGGGCTTGTTGGCTGGGTCTTGTTATGGTACTTGGATGGGCGTTGTCCGTGGCTTCTTGCTGCATAAATCGTAAGTTTCTTCTCTTTTATTAACGCGCAGGCTCATTTCGTGGAGGAGAGCTTCGGACAACACCGCGCTGATGGCTGGAAGAAGCTAAAGCCTAATGCTGTGCCGACGATATCCCCGCGGAAGGGTAAGTGTCGAGTCATTTGGAGCCATTGGCGACACAAGTGCACAGAGACTGTTCTTGTAGCCTTACACACGTATGTACGATTTATGTGTGTATATGTGATAATTGTATATAACATAGTCAACACACGGCACCTCATGTATAGCGAGCCAGACGATGAACCAGGATAATATCTCTTGATCAATCATTAACGATTGTTATCTATCCATCTAGTTGCGCCACGTTTATTAATTTCAGAGGGTATAAATCCAGGCGGCTCATGTAAGGTTTATACTTATTATTCCTCTGTATTAGTCACCCTTCTGTAATAACGTTCTATCTATTCAGTATCCTTGCTCAGGACAGTGTGTGCTGCTTCTGTCACGTGTTCAATGTCTAATTGCGCCGTAAATAAACGACAACCCAACCCCACCACTGGCTACGCCATTAGCCTCTCACACCGCGGCTGGTCCCCGGTATAGTATAACTGGTACCCTATTTTATAACCTATCGTCAGCCTGACGATGCCCACTGCAGGGTTATCTGGCTCTCCTATGCTTCCCCAATTAACCTTGTTCTGTGAGTGCTGTGGCCACATTATACCCACAAGCTTCTTGATCACATGCCCACCTAACTCCCTGCCTATCCCTCGCGCGCTTGCCTTTTCTTTGAATCCAGTCTTTTATCACAATGCGTCACCAAATGTACAGTAGGCTTTCACTTCAAGTCGCACGCTGCCGAACTTTTTGTTTCTTTCTGCAGAACCTGCTCGCGGCAGAAAGTCAAAGAAACTTGCAGCAGCAGCAGCAACGACTTCTGGAGCGAATGACAGCTCCACTGCCACCGAAGGATCCGGAGGATCCGTATCGGCGGAGGTGGAGGTGCACCTCATGCCATCCTCCAATGGCAACGACCCGTCTCCGCGAGGGAGCCGCGCCAGGACACGGCCAGCCAGGACAAGGAGGACGACTCGGCGAAGGACCGTTACGCATGAACAAGACGTGCCGAAGGCTGTGCCGTCAGAATCTCCTTGTTCAAAGAGTTCCTGCGTCGAATCGCGAGAACAGCTGGCGGACATGACCAGAAGACACGATGAGCTCGCGAAGGCTTACGGCGTCGCGAATTCGACCGTTGCCGCGCTTAGGAGCAGGGTCGAGGGATTGGAGAACATCGTGGAAGTTCTTCGACAGCGTCTACAGCATCGCGAAAGTGGAGATGTTTAACCGTTGCCGTGAGATATATGAACGAAAGAAGTTTGTGCATTCAATAAAGCTGGCGCTTAAGTTTCCTACAGTATATTTGCTATCATGCATGTCGACACCTTTTCACAGAAGGCTCCCTAGGGAGCGCGCCACCATAGTCTCCTATAGGGTTCCTCGATGCGCGCGCCCCCCTTGGAGGGTGGAGCCATTCTTTGAGGGGGTGAATGCCGCCTTCCGATCGGCGGCCGCCATTCGGCTCCCCCCGCCTCGTCGCGGCTGCTTGAGTGAGACAGGTGCGCGGCGTTTTCTCGGACAAAATGCCCGGGTGTTGCGTGCCACAGTGCACAAACCACTCGCGAAATGGCTATAAGATGTTCAGATTTCCGAAAGATGCGAAAGGGCGACTCCTGTGGCTGGTAAACATCAAGCGCGACAAGTGGCAACCCACGGACCGTTCGTGTTTGTGTAGGCTGTTATGCCATTTCAGCATTTGGAGAGTTACAACTCGCCGCGCTTACGCTGGCCTTCTCGCTAGACGTATCTCGCCGCAACGTATACGTTGCCGAAAGAATACTTTCGGGGCACTCACTGTTTCGGGGCACTCATTGTAGGTCCAGAAACGACGCCTTGGCGTTTCTCAGCTGGTTCCCGGACGCGTATTGCCGAACGGTGACGCTGTATGTGCGTGTGTGTGTTTGCGTGTGTGCGCGTGTACGTGTGTGTTTGGGCGCATGTACGCATGATTGTGCGTGCGTGTGTGTACGCGTGCGTGTCCGTGTGTGTGCGCATGAGTGTGCGTACGTGTGTGTGTGTGTACGTGTGTGCGCATGCATGTCGGTGAGTGTGTGTATGCGTGCGTGTACGGTGTGTGCATGCGTGTGTGGGTTACTTATGTGTGCGCGTGTTTGTGTGTGCGTGCGTGTCTGTACGTGTGTGTGTGTGCACGCACGCGCATGCGTGTGTCTGTGTGTGTGCGTGTATGTATGCGTGTACGTGTGAGTACGAGCCAGTGTGGGTGTGCGTATGTGCGCATGCGTGTGTGCATATCTGCGTGCCTGTGTGTGTTTGTACGTGCGTGCGTGTGTATACGTATACGTGTGTGTCTCTGTGTGCGCATGCGTGTGTGTACGTGAGTGTTTGTGCGTGTGCGCATGTACGCATGATTGAGCGTGCATGTGTGTTTGTGCGTGCGAGCATGTGCGCATGCGTGTGTGTGCGCATGCGTTTCTACAAGTGTGCGTGCATGTGCGTGTTTACGCATGCGTGTGATTGTGTGCGTGTACGTGTGTGCATGATTTAATGCCATAAATTTCATGATTTAATTCCACAAAAGCCGTATGTAGAGCCCCAAATAGTATGATATGTATTCAACAATTTTTTGCCCATTTGTTATTTACAGTAAGGTAAAAGAGATGAAAACAAAATTCAGAATACTGTGAGTTGCAGAATGCGGTCCGTAAATGGGGTAGCTGATGAATAATTCGAAAACAAGATCTGAAAATATGGTGTGCAATCACAGTTTTTCTCTTTTCTCGTGACATCACGTGATTTTTTTTTTTCTGTTTTCGACCGGCAGGCAAACTGTTTTTACACTTTTGTGGAAGGCACAAAACACACAGACACAATGAAAGGCCATGGGACTTGGGTGCGTGTGTTTCGCATCTTTAACCAATATAAATAGTTACCGACTAGCCCAAGAAGATGCTAGTTGAAGGTGTTAACGTGGCTGGCGTGGACGGTAGTTTTCTGCTGAGAGCAACTCCAGCTGCTAATGTCGCTTTAAAAATAAAGATTAGAGAATAGAAATCTGAGACCTTCACACTCCCGATGCGAAGACTTTGTATTTGTCATGTTGTTTGAGTACCACTCGTTTTGACACAACGAACTCCGCATGCAGCCGCGCGACGCCCGTTGGCTGCCTATCGTGGCTATAGGCGGCCTGCGGAGAGGGCATCGTAATGGCGGACGCCGTAGCAGACGACGCTGTTGTCTCCACCCTCCACGGCGGCGGAGGGGAGCGCGCGCATCGAGGAACCCTAGTCTCCTATAGGCTGTGGTAAAGATGCGCGACCCCCCCCCCCCCCCCCCCCAAAAAAAAAAAAAACCCTACCCAGGTAGTGACGTCAGCCTTTGTACACCGGTGCCTCCATTCAGAAAGGAAGCGCTTCTTCTTTCCTGTGAAAAGATCTCTAGTCGCCCTGGTACAATATGGGTAGACGAATGGACGGTTCGTTAACGCACGCGGAAGAACGCTACAACCGAGCGTAGGCGCGCAGTCCGAAAATTCCCCGAACAACACTGTAAGGAGCGTCATCGATGACATCTCAACTGTGGCGTCAAGTTCGAAGTTTCGGCAGATGAGCGCAAATGATGGAGTTTTACCTCTTTGACTGGCGATGATATTGAACGTTTATTCAAGCCTTTACCCGACATGCTGACTGGCCATCTCCCCGCTCACATTGAAGTAAAAACTGCAGATCTCTGTAAACTCTTGCATGCCATCTATAAACACTGAGGACGCAATATGGATGGACACAGTATTCAGAGCAAGGCGTCTGACGTGACGCTTTTTCGGAGTTGAAAAATATGGGTTCTAAAAAGTAAGGGCCCGAGCGTGTATCTCCTCTCCTCACATGCATATTGCCTGTGCACCGCAGTTCAAGCAAGCATGAATCCTTCTAATGCCTAGGGTGGTTTTGAAGTCGGGGAAGTCGGGGGGAATGTAGTCGGGGAAATGAAAAATGATGGGTTGAAGGTATTGCCCCGCTCGACAAACAAACGAGCGGAATACAGCAGAGCGATGAATTGGGCTAGTTGGTGGTCGTTCATGGTTTCTTTGTTGCGCTGCAGATGACGAGACGAGGACGCTAGGACGATACAGGGACGAGGACGCTAGGACGATACAGGGACACAGGACAGGTGTACAAGGACGCTAGGACGATACAGGGACACAGGACAGGTGGTGCGCACCACCTGTCCTGTGTCCCTGTATCGTCCTCGTCTCGTCATCTGCAGCGCAACAAAGAAACGAGGAATACAGCACACGACGCGTTAAAGCTTGCGAACAGGCTTGAGGCAGCTGATTACCCCAGAACAATACCACCGTCACCCGGGGCATTGCTCGTCGCGATTAAGCTCGATCGGAATGAAGTATCCGAGCGTCGACAATTTTGATCAAGTTTAGGCCCGAGTGCGATCAAAAGTTACCGTGTGCCATCGGTATAAGTCCAGCGTATAGGAAATTTGATGCAGAGTATTGGTGTGAAGGTCTCATTTAAGAAATCCGGGCCAACAGACGCCGCTGAGCTTGACAGTGAAAAGTGCCACTCACCGTAGAGCATGTGGACGAAGTCGCCTTCAACATTTATTGAAGTTGTTCAATCATTTCATTTAACGCGTTTCTACTATCTCATGCATTGCGGTTCTGACCTCTTTGTTTTCTTCCTACGCATTAGTACTTGCTGTGAATTGGTTTTTCCACATCTGCGCATCAAATGACAGCTTTCTACAAAATGTGTTTTCGTAATATATGTAATATACGTATACAAGTGTATATGATTACTATAAAACTTCACAAAATTGTTCTTTCATCAGTCGTGGGTTGTTGTATTAAATACATGTTACCAAACAGAATGCATGTTACCAAACAGAAGTCATTTGCAATTTTCTGTATCATGCACAGGTTAATTGCTATGTCGACTATCCGCCGTTCTAACAACAACGTTACCTTCATGCAATCTCAATACAACCGTGCTTTCGCATACACACATAAAACGCGAGTTGACTCTGACTGAATTTTAAAAATTCACCGACGATTGCGATACTGCGTAATGCGAATTCTGAGCGCAGCTGTGCAGATGTTCTGATTGTGCGATAAGTTAAACAAATTCGCATGCGTCAAGGCGACGCAACGCGGCGTGATCGCGAGTTTCACAGCGTTACTGTATATGCTAGCATATACAGAAACTCTGTATTGCAATACACGTGGCGCCACCTGTCGGAGCAGTATTGGGTAGTACAAAGTCCAACTGGTGCCGACTCCCTTGCACAGTTTGCTGTGGAACCAGTTGCAACTAACAAGTGCGAAACAACGATTTAGCTTAATATTGCGTGTGTTTGCGCATTTAACACTTACAAAGCGAGCTAAGAATTTCCCTCCGCTAGTCGAACGCGCCACTGAACCGCCATGAAGTGCTTGCTGGATCACTCATTTAGAGCGGAAGAAAGGACAGCGGAAGAAAACGGCATCCAGCTGAAAATGCAACACCGGCGAAGACAACGCGCCAGCGACTTAAGAGGTTATTCCTGCTTGCAAAAAAATAATCTAATAAAAGGCAAACAAGCGTGGATATGGATGCTTGCGTAGGTCGCGATCGAGATACTCGTATGTCTGCGATTTGGCTGATTTCGGTTTTTGTGGTCTTTCGTCTCGGAGGCAATCCATTTGTCAGTTTAGTGAGACCTTAGGCCACCAGGTAGCGCAGCTATACTGCTGGTCGAAGCTGGTCGAGCTGATTGCGTGAATGGTGCGCTCTTCGCCCGCCGCTGTTCCACCGCTAGAAATGCGAACGGAGTAGCAGCAGTAGCAGCTCACGGGGTCCGAACCGAACGCGAAGGCGCACTTTGAAGCCACAACCGGTTTTGGGGGCCGCCATTGCGCTCCCCACTGCCCGCCGAAGCTGCTGCACGTGTCAACCTTGCGCGTCTTTACTTGCGCGACCGCCGCGCCTTGGTTTTGAGCGCTGCGAAATGCCCGGGTGTTGTGTGCCGTTCTGCTCGAACCACTCCAGAAATGGTTGGAGGATGTTTCGCTTTCCGAGAGAGCCAAAGAGAAGACTTCAGTGGATCGCGAACGTCGAGCGCGGTGACTGGCTGCCGACAAATGCGTCGAGCGTTTGCGAAGTGAGTATTGTGTGGGCTGGTCGGCGGCAGATGGTGTCGTTTCAGGCGCATCTGCCATTCTCGCGCCCATTTCTATTGCGCTCCTTTTACAGCGTCGCGTCCGTCGCTAGCGCCTAGGAGATGCGTTTTGCAGAACAGTGCGCCCACTTTATCAGCTGATGTTCGCGCTGCAGTGCATTGAGTGTTATAGCACTCCTGGCCATAGGCGTGCGCAGGGTTACCGTTCAGGGGGGGGCGAAGGTTCGTCGCAGCGCCCCCCTTCCCTTTTAAGTCAATGTATGGGGCAGACTTTGCGCCCCCCCCCCCCCCTCTTAGGTTTCTAGGTGACTAGGGGGGGGCGGCCGCCCCCCTCTGCCCCCCCCTCGTGCGCACGCCTATGCTCCTGGCGTTTCTTTTCGGCACCGCCGAACACTTCTTGTTAGAAGTTCTTTTATGGGCACCAGTTCGCCCTAATACAGTTTATTTACTTCCTAAGTCGTCGCGTCTCTGTGCCTACGGTCAAAGACCGTCACCTCAACATGACAAAATTATATATTATATATAATCTACTACGAGTTACAAATTTCAGTGGCGGCGGCGGCGGCATAATTCGCGAAAAAAATCGGCGCCAGCGGGTGTGCAGAAATGCACATGATAGACGCTCGAATGTACGCCGGTCATGATGCTTACTGGTATGCGCCGTTTTCCGGCAACTAATGCTCTGGATCGTGGACTTTTAGGCGATCAGCCGTTCGTGATATGGAAATCAGATATTTTATCGAGGCCAGTTGTCACTTTACGTTGCCACACTTCATTTCTGCCTTTCACTGTATCGTTTCATTGTTTTCACGCATGACCGTCGTTGTCGACTGTAGCAGCAGAAGTGTTGCGTTGCTAAGCAAGTGGGTGAAGGTTATAGAGCAGGGGTCTCAAACTCACCTCAGCCAGCGGGCCGCAGTCACGCAATTTAGTCCCGCAAGGGCCGGGGCAGGTGAAGAAGGTGGAAGCGGGGGGGGGGTGGGGGGGGGGGATTTGTACAATTTGAAAGAAAATTTTCCCATATCTCATATACAGGCAATTTCTGAAGCAGGTTCGGTGCCAGGATTCCAAAAACACGTCGATACCGATCTCGAAAGTGACTCAAATCTGGACGCCGATTATGAAGTATAATTTTTGTTTCACTGGTTATGTTTCGAAACAAAGTGAACCCATGGGATGCCTCACGCAACAATGCATTAAACCAGTCAGGTCTGTGTACCTCAGGAACATACTTCTTAATAAGAACAATAAAATAAAATACGAGGGGCAAAGACCGTCATGTGAGGGCCGCGGGCCGCAACCGAGAGCCTGGCGGGCCGCATGCGGCCCGCGTGTTTGAGACCCCTGGTATAGAGGAAGGAAAAATTTAGTAGGGAGCGTATTGTGCAGTGCTATATAAAGAAATAAATGAAACAGTAGGTCATGCACGCAAACGCTAGGCTTCGCTTTTTCCCATTTTCGCGATATGCAAAGGGCCTCCATTTGTTTTTTTTTTTTGTTTTTTTTTTTTGTAGTCATGTTGGTCATTCTTACGTTGGCGTGTGATTTTGTGTGACCGCTTGGTGCAACTTTGCTTCACTTGTGTTAATCCTAGTAGGCTTTACCACGTTAATCAATCAACCAATCAAATTTTATTATTTGATAAAGTAATATACTTTACGGTTATAGATCGAGGTATACAGAAGTAGCTCTAATTGTGAAAAAGATCCACGCAGAATGCGTTTCGGTTTTAGGTTGCTGTTGTTTTTGAGCGGCGTCGGTATAGCGTCTTCCATTTTATTTCTACCGTTCCTCAGCGTCTGGAGCGGCCGCATGGCAGACCAACAGAACGCGTGTTTGGCGCCACATTTTTCGCGAAGTCGATATTACTTCATGTTCCTGACGTGCGCATAACCCCATTCATGTTCCTGACGTGCGCATTAACCCCATGTCGGTATTTAAAGTTGTCCCTCAGGTGGTTTTTATTCCACTCCCACGAAAGTCAACATTGTCGAAAGTGTTCTCAATTTAACGTTCTTTTGCACCGCGTGTACAATGTATTCATATAGACCTATTCTATGTTTGTAAACAGGGGTAGGCGCCGTCGACATACTGAGGCGCTTGTAGCGGCCCAGGCCTAAGGTTGTTTTATCTAGGGACCTTACCCAGGCCAAAGCTCGCCACCGCCCTCTATGATCACGTGACACCTGGCACAGCAGCTGCAAAGCTGCGTCCGAGCACAGCGCGTCGGGGAGCCGCTCCCCGACGCGCTGTGAGTCAGTAAATACCCAGTGAGTCGGGCAATACAATTTATTTTCGAGACCGAACTGTTGATGCCCAAGCGGCCACTTTATCAAAAGTATAGCAGTGGGCTTGTGCTGATGACAAGCCCAAGGTTGCCGTGGGCTTGTCGGCTCGGTCTTGTTATGGTACTTGGACGGGCGTTGTCCTTTCTCCTTTATTAACACGCAGGCTCACTTTGTGGAGGAGAGCTTTGAGCAACACCGCGCCGATGGCTGGAAGAAGCTAAAGCCTAATGCTGTGCCGACGATATTCCCGCGGAAGGGTAAGTGTCGAGTCACTTGGCGCCATTGGCGACACAATTGAGTGCACAGAGACTGTCCTTGTAGCGCGACACATGTATGTACGACTTATTTGCGTGTATATGTGACAGTGGCGTAGCCAGGGGGTGGCACACCGGGCACGTGCCCCCCCCCCCTCCCCGAAATTTTTTTTCGCCATGGCATACAGAGCGAAAAATGGCAATTTCAAGGAGGTGCCCCACCCGAAATCAAGGAGGTGCCCCCCCCCCCCCCCCCCCCGAAAAAAAATTTCCTGGCTACGCCCCTGATATGTGATCACTGTATACACTGTACTCAACACCCGACACCTCGTGTATAGCAAGCCAGACGATGAACCAGGATAATATCTCAGGGTCAATCAATCATTAACAATTCTTATCTATCCATCTAGTTGCGCCACGTTTATTGCTTTCAGAAGGTATAAATCCAGGCGGCTCATGTAAGGTTTATACTTATTATTACCCTGTATTAGCAGTCGCTGTTCTGTAATAACGTTATATCGATTCGGTATCCTTGCTCAGGGCAATGTGTGTGCTGCTTCCCGTCTGTCTAACTGAGCCGTAGATAAACTACAACCCAACCCCACTATACTGGCTACGCCATTGCCTTTCACACCGTGGCTGGTCCCCGGTATAGTATAACTGGTACCCTGTTTTATAACCTGTCGTCAGTATGACGATGCCCACTGCAGGGCAAAGGCCTCTCCTATGTTTCCCCTATTAACCTTGTTCTGTGCTTGCTGTGGCCACGTTATCTCCACAAGCTTCTTGATCACATATGCCCACCTAACCTTCTACCTCCCCCCTCGCGTGCTTGCCTTCTCTTAGAATCCAGTCTTTTATCACAATGCGTCACCAAATGTACAGTATAGGCTTTCGCTTCAAGTGTTACGGAGTGTCACACGCTGCCAAACTTTTTGTTTCTTTCTGCAGAGCCTGCTCGCGGCAGAAAGTCAAAGAAACTTGCAGCAGGAGCAGCAACGACATCTGGAGCGAATGACGGCTCCACTGCCACCGAAGGACCCGGAGGATCCGTATCGGCGGAGGTGGAGGTGCACCTGATGCCATCCTCCAATGGCAACGACCCGTCTCCGCGAGGGAGCCGCGCCAGGACACGGCCAGCCAGGACACGGACAGCCAGCACGCGGCCAGCCAGGACAAGGAGGACGACGCGGCGAAGGACCGCTTACGCAAGAACGAGATGTGCCGAATGCTGTGCCGTCAGAATCTCCCTGTTCAAAAAGTTCCTGCGTCGAATTCGCGAGAACAGCTGGCGGACATGACCAGAAGACACGATGAGCTCGCGAAGGCTTACGGGGTCGCGAATGCGACCGTTGACCGCGCTTAGGAGCAGGGTCGAGGAATTGGAGAACACCGTGGAAGTTCTTCGACAGCGTCCACAGCATCGCGAAAGTGGAGACTTTTAACCGTTGCCGTGAGATATATGAACGAAAGAAGTTTGTACATTCAATAAAGCTATATTTGCTGCTGTCATGCATGAAGACACCTTTTCACAGAAGTCTCCCTGGGTGCCACCAAAGTCTCCTATGGGCTGTGGGAAAGATGCGCGACCCCCCCCCCCCCCCCCTAAAAACAAAAACAAAAAAACACTCACTGCCGAGGCAGTAACGTCAGCCTGTGTTCACCGGTGCCTCAGTTCAGCAAGGAAGCGTTTCTTCCCTCCTATGAACACATCTTTAGTCGCCGTGGCACAAGGTGGGTAGACGAATGGAAGGTTTGTTGGCGCACGCGGAAGACCGCTACAACCGAGCATAGACACGCTGTCCATAAATGCCCCGAGCACCACTGTAAAGAACATCATCGATGACATCAACAAATGTGGCGTCAAGTTTGAAGTTTCGGCAGATGAGCGCTAATAATGGAGTTTTACCTCTCTGACTGGCAATGATATTGAGCGTTTACTCAAGCCTTTATCCGACATGCTGACTGGCCATCCCCCCCGCTCTCATTGAAGTGGGAAGACTGTATATCTCTGTGAACTCTTGCACGACATCTATAACCACTTAGCACACAATATGGATGGACGCAGTACTCAGAACAAGGCGTCTGACTTGACGACGTTTATTCGGAGTTGGAAAATATGGGTGCTAAAAATAAGGCCCGGAGCGTGTATCTCCTCACATGCATATGCCTGTGCACCCCGGTTCAAGCAAGCATAAATCCTTCAAATGCCCTAGGGTGGTTTTGAAGTCGAGGAATCGAAATGAAAAATGACGGGCTGAAAGTCTTGCTCCGCTCTTCAGACAAACGAGTGGAATACAACACACGAGGCGTTAAAGATAACTAACAGGCTTGAGGCAGCTGATTATCTCACAATAATACCAGCGTCACCCGATGCATTGCTGGTCGTGATTAAGCTCGATCGGAATCAAGTTTCCGAGCCTCGAAAATCTTGATCAAGTTTAGGCCCGATTGCGATCACAAGTTACCGCGTATCATCGGTATAAGTTCAACGTATAGGAAATTTGATGCAGAGTATTGGTGTGAGGGTCTCATTTTATGAATCCGGGCCAACAGACGCCGCTGCGCTGATGGACAGCGAAACTGAAGTGCCGCTCACCGTAGAGCATGTGGACGAATTCGCCTTCAACATTTATTGAAATTGTTCTGTCATTTCATTTAACGTATTTATACTATCTGATGCGTTGCGGTTCTTATCTGTTTGTTTCCTTCCTACGCATTCAGTACTTGCTGTGAATTGGTTTTTCCACATCTGCGCATCAAATGACAGTTTTCTACAAAATGTATATTCATAATATATGTATAATATACGTATACAAGTGTATATGATTACTATAAAACTTCGCATCACTGTTCTTTCATCACTCGTGGGTTGTGGCATTAAGTACATGTTACCAAACAGAATGCTCAAGTCAATTTGCATTTTTCTGTATAATGCACAGGTTAATTGGCCACGTCGAGTATCCGCTGTTTTAAAAACAACGTTACCTTCATGCAATCTGAATACAAGCATGCTTACGCGTACACACATAAAATGCGAGTTGACTCTGGCTGAATTTTAAAAATTCACTGGCGAATACTGCGTAATGCGAATTCTGAGCGCAGCTGTGCAGATGTTCTCATTTTGCGATAAGTTCAACAAATGCGCATGCGTCAAGGCGACGCAACGCGGCGCGATCGTGTGTTTCACAGATATACAGTAACTCTAGTTTTGCAAGACGCGTGGCGCCACCTGTCGGAGCAGTATTGGGTAGTACGAAGTCCGACTGATCCGACTCCCTTGCACTTGTTTGCTGTTGAACCAGGTGCAACTAGCGAGTGCGAAACAACGATTTAGCTTAAAATTGCGTGTGTTTGCGCATTTAACACTCACCAAGAGAGCTAAGGATTTCTCTCCGCTAGTCGGACGCCCCACTGAACCGCCATGAAGTGCTTTCTGGATCACTCGCGAGAACGACGGCATAAACAAAAGCATAATCGACAGCTCTGCGCGCTTACGCAGAAACGACTCAATCGACGCTACTGTTACCTTGTGAATTGCCACGGACGTAAAGGACTAAATAACAACGTTCAGTTTTACCGATTTCCGTAGCTTTCATACGAAGCAGAAAGGCGAGCAGGCTGGGAAAGCGAATTGCTCAAGTTCTCCACAGCCGGTCGCATGAGAAACTGTCATAATGTAACTCTGCTGTTATTGTCTTGCGTAACCTTGGCTGTGAAGCTCAGCAGAGCCTCTGACCACGCATGTACGTGTAAATAAAGACTGACGACGCGCCCGATAAACATCGCGCACGCATCGCGACCTCCTATAATCTGAACTGCTCGTCACCACACAGCACCGCGCATGTACGTAGTTCCGGCTTTAACTAGCAAATGCTAACACGAACGTCATAGAAGTAAATCGCAAAATGCTGGTCGTGACCACCTTCCAGGTTTGTTCTGTCCGTGGCCTCCACGATTGCCGAAGCTATCTCGGAGGCCACGGCTTTGCCTTGGTTGTATACCCAGAGAAAGTGAAGACGCAAGTATCCCCATTTGCTATGTATACGAACGGAGGACAACCGTCAGCGGAACATCCGAGGATGAATAATAAAACAGTCCAACGCACAGGAAGCGAGAGATGAAGGGAGAATGCAACTGAAGAGGCGAAAATCGCCGGGGCCATTCGTGCCTGATAAAGCGAGCTTTGTACCACTGATCGTAACATACATGGCTAACTAAATCGATCGTGTATGTACTTCATCACTTTCACATTATGTATAAACCCAAATCCAACGCATTTAGGCGTTACAGAACGCACGCCGAAGGGCTTGTCTAGAACTCGATGTCATGCGATGCTCGCTTTGCTAGTTGCAGCGCACCGAAACAACTGAAACATGCTTTGCATTGTGCCCGCAGTTCACTTTGATGAGCTTCATACTTTTCTGAAGCGTGGATTGACGGAAGAAGTTTTCCTAGTCCGTGATTTTCAGGAAACCGTACCTCAACACCAACGAAAGAGGGAGGGTTCTATTGTGGCCTATGCACATTCGCTTGCGGACGGCTCTCATTGCACTACCCATTTAGTGCCAAGTCGACGATGAGAGCGTCTGTGGCAGTGTTTCTCGCAGCGCCGCTTGGGCATAGCCTGACGTCTATAAGCGTTAACTCGGGCAATGTGGTTGTGTCTTCAGGCGTGAAGTTACAGCCGCCGACACATGGATCGTAGCGTTGACCGGACAGCGAGTGCGCGACGCGCACTGCAGCGACGAGCTGAAGCGATTCCACTCGCCAGATGCCTCACAAACATTACACGATGCCGCAGCTTTAGAAGTCACCGATTGCTAGATATGTGGTACACAACACAGCTAGGGCAATTCATTGTGTCCAAGAAGAGAATCCTCGAGATAAGAACACTGTCGCTCAGTTCGCGTCAACATGGAGCACGTAACACCAGCAAACGACACTCGCTGCCCACAGGAGGTTCCGTGACGTAGACTGAGATATCCAATAAGATCGGTCACCGGGTGCTACGTATGCTGGAAACATTTCTTCGTGTAAAACGCGCGAGAAGTTGAAAACTCTCTCGGCTGAGTCGCTGCGATCTGCAGCGATTCACATGTTTAAAGCCTTGTAATAAATTACACCACTGACGCATCGGTCTTCAAATGATCCTTAGGACTTGCTCTACCGGCTCAATGCGTTTGTACGAAATCGTCAAAACCGTTTCAGCGTCCCTTTAACGCATGTAAGTCTGCGTGGCAGAAACGTAAAATCGCACCCGGCGTCAAAACATGTGAATGACAGGGAGTGGTGTTTTAAAGGCGCACCCATTACAAAGCGCACAGACATATTTTATCATTATCAGCTGCGAAATCATAAGGAAAGTGAGAAGCTGCGTAGGTTCGCGTGTTGTCCTTACGGACACGTAGTGTGTGGGCCCTCGCCGATTCGCAAGAGGAAGAATTATGAAGCAGTGAGCAGGGGCGTAGCCAGAAATTGTTTTTCAGGAGGGGGGGGGGGGGGGCACCTCCTTGATTTCGGAGGGGGGCACCTCCTTGAAATGGTCATTTTTCACTCTGTATGCCATGGCGAAAAAAAAATTTCAGGGGGGGGGGGGGGGCACGGGCCCGGTGTGCCACCCCCTGGCTACGCCACTGGCAGTGGGTACTTAACGACTGAATACTTGCAGTAACGATTCTAGGATAGCTTGAAACGGCCAATGTTACGCGCACAGTCGTTCGTTTCCTTACGGGACGGTTGGGGCATGCACCGAGAACCGAAGGATAGGCTAACAATTGAGAAAGCGATGTGCACGCGGCCGATTACGCTATCGAGTTCTAGTCTTGATCGCGAAGCTTAAGCGTCCTCCAAGATTTCTTTGTTTTCTTTACAACCCTTGAAATCTTTCCCAAGATGCACTAAAATCTATTATTGATTTGCCCAAACGACCGCTGGGAAATTCTGCGAACATCGCTGCGCGCAGCCACCGCCGATATTTTCGCGTTTTGAAGTTCGCGCTTGGGTATTTGAGGTGTGTTGCGCATCTCCACTGATAGGGGGCGGCACGGGGCTCGACGCTCGATGCACCGTAGAGGTTGCGGCAATGTTGGCCGTCAACTGGGACGCGCTTTCATTTAGAAAGATACCCATTTACGATTACTTGGTATTTTTGTTAATGAGGATGGTGGTAATGAGGGTACCAACATTACGTTTTATATTCATTTCTTATGGGCATAGATTCGCCAGGCTTTGTCCCCACGGCTTCGAGCAACATTGTGGACCATTTTATTAGCCTCCTAGAAAAGCTTATCGTTTATGAGGAAGTGGCTGACCAGCGATATATTAAGCGAGATGTGACCGTGGACATTTCTGAAGTGCACGCAGCCACACCACGCCGATGCTAAGCCAGTTTGGTGCAGAATGTTGATTGATTGATTGATTGATTGATTGATTGATTGATTGATTGATTGATTGATTGCTTTAATGTCACGTGGACATCTAGGCCAAAGAGTGCGATAAAGTTTCTGTTTATCTTTAACCAGGCTTGAAAAGAATGGAAAACGGTTATTTTATTCTATAGTGCAGGGGCCTCAAACACGCGGCCCGCGAACCTCTCGTTTGCGGCCCGCGGCCCGCACATGAACGTCTTCGCCCCACATTTATTTTTTTTTTTTTATAATAAGCATGCACGTGAGCTACTGAGGCATGACTGGTCTATAGCATTGTTTTTTTTAGGCATCCCATGTGGGCCCCATGTCTTGAAGCGTAACCGTGAAACAAAAACAGTATTGCAGAATCGGCGTCCACATTTTACTGATTTTGAAAACCGGTATCGACATGTTGTGGGATGTAATCCTGGACCCAACTCTTCTTCAGAAATGACCCGTATTGGAGAAATGGGAAATGTTTTCTTTTCAATAGTATGGTTTGCTGAAAATGTATACGAACTACACCCCCCCCCCCCCCCCCCTCCCTTTCGCTTTCACCTTCTTCCCTAACATGGCCCATGCGGGGCTAAATTCTGTGAGTGCGGCCCGCCGCCTGAGATGAGTTTGAGAGCCCTGCTATAGTGGGTGCATAAATATAAAATAGGTGTCTCGGGCACTGTGGTCCTGGTAACGGTTGAGGTAAAAAATAACAAAAATGAAGTGTGATTACATAATGGCAGGCAGCCTCGTGTCTTTAGCCTGTTGCCAGAAACCAGTTCTGAAACCTGCTCCTTGTTGTCTGAAACACATCGACTGCTTCAAGCCCTCGATTAACTTGCGGTCGTACTAAGTCTTGTGTGCTCCATGATGTCGCCATTTATTGTTCGCCTCGTGACCTTGAGAGTTCCTTCATAACGTCACGGCCTAATTGTTGTTGCTGTATGCAGTAATGTAATTACGTGCACATTAACTGTTGAGCTGATCGTTCACTTTGAGCAACAACGGGCATTCAAATTCAGAACTGTGTGTACAACCACACAGCTTAGCCTGCTACAAAAAACAGGCAGAAGCTGGCGCCATATCTGTGCGCCAAGCATCTTCAAACCCATTAGCGATGACTTACATAGAGGTGTACTCCAAACTTTAGAAACAGGGGTGACGACAATTACGGGAAACACCTCAACAGTATCCAAGAGCTCATCGCTGCTGATGAACAGCATTATACATGCAGAATGAGAACCAGTTTAGCCATTTTAATAAACGTCGATAATTAAAGTATATAGAAGGAGGTCCCATAGTCAGAAACTTGAAATGGAAAAGTATTCTTTCAATTGTCAAATTTACAACCTCTATTCCGGTACATTTTCTTGGGCGGATCCAGCGGGTGGGTAAGGAAGTCTTGAGTCTCCCCCCCCCCCCCCTAAGTTGCGAATCTACACCTCCGAGAAGAAGACCCATGAGGTCTTTCCCCACTTCGCGTGGGCTGAACCCCCCATCGCAAAGATCCTGTATCTGCCTCTACACATGAGGCATACTTTCGCCCGTGTTCTAGGAGAAATTTGGAGGATATTGGAGTGCTAAAAGCCCGCTCAAGTGCAACAATAAATAACTCTAAACTGTTAAATCATATATTGAAAATTCAAGTGCCATTACTTTACCACCTTAAGTTTATTACATGAAAGAATCAATGTTAGAAGTTTCATATTGAAAATTCCTCGCTAAAAGCTTCGATTGTGACGTCAGGGACTTCAGAGTTTTTTTTTGTGTTTTTTTTCCTTCGTATCTTGGCTGCATTGGCGCAACAAAATTTTTTGACTCTTGGTACCTTAAACCCGAGGCTCCCTGACAATGTACTACTTAATTGTTTCCAACTAGGAACTGCGTAAGCTGTAGTAGTCGCTGTCTATGATGTCGTGACGACTTTATGGGTACTTCAATTTGGCGTCACCACCTGCATTTTCTTTTCGTGCTTTTTCTCGCTTACTAAGCGTCTTCTAGCAGCAAGCGCGGTGTCCTTAGTATCGCGGAAAGAGTGAATTACTAAAACAAGAAGGAAAATTTATCGAAGCTTGCACGAAGCCGCCCGAGCCTTGAAACAGCGAAAGTGGACGATTCTGAAGACTGTATAGACCTTTTCACAGACAGCTCCCTGGAAGCCGCCATAGTTCTCTCTGGGCTGCGCTAAACAGGCGTGACCCCCCAAAAATGCACTGCCGAGGCTGTGACGTCAGCT
Organism: Rhipicephalus appendiculatus; assembly: GCA_030522465.1. Lineage (NCBI taxonomy): Eukaryota > Metazoa > Arthropoda > Arachnida > Ixodida > Ixodidae > Rhipicephalus > Rhipicephalus appendiculatus. The sequence continues at coordinate 9,611,082 of JALIZH010020216.1, forward strand.
ATTGTGCTCCCGTGCGCAGCCCAACATGGCGGCTTTTTTTCTCTCCTGTGAAAACGTGTATAATCTGGTATCTTCTAGGTTGTTTCTAGGCCTTAGCTAGGTGATGCAGGTTGTTTCTAGGTTGCTTCTAGGTCGTTGCTAGGGTCTAGCTAAGGGATGCTAGGTTGTTTCTTCGTTCATTCTGGGCCCATTTTGAAAATTTTCGATTGCGCATGTGTACATGTGCGCGCACACATACAAACGCACGCACGAACATGCATAATAGTTGATTGACCCCCCCCCCCCCCCCCCCCCATCCGACTCCTTCCCGTAAAAAAATTTCTTGCCCGGACGAACACCAAACTCTGCAGCGATCGATTCTTCGTGCTTGTCGCAGAGTGCGTGTGTACGTAGCCCGTGCGATGGCCGAGATATACCCGAGCCCTGCAGTCCCTTCTCTCGCGTTTAATGTTGCGCGTGACGTGTGCGACGGCGTCGATCAGCGGATTTGATCAAATGCCGACACGATTTTGCGCCTTGGCCGTCACGATCGACAGCGCGTGCGCTCTGCATACGGTCATTAAGCGATCGAATCTGGCTCATCCCTTGTGTATATACAGTGGAGGCAAGCTAATCGCGTGCGCCAACCAGTTACGCCAGTGAGCGTACCCTGGACACAGCTGACCATTTACTGACCATTTGGTGGGGTGCAAAAAAAGAAAGAAAGAAAACGTAGCAGGCTCCTCAGAGCCCTTCTATCTCTGTTCTCTCATCCCTTCTTTGCGGTCCGTCCCGGTTTGCTCTGGAGTTTCCGTCTTAAAAGTATAAACAACGCCATTCGTTAATTCTTCCTTCGAAGGCACCTATCTATCGGAGACCACCCATTTTGGCTAATCTGGATCCAGCCAATGAAGCAGCAACAAACGCGAACGGTCAGCCGCAGAGCTTAGAGAATGCGGCGTGCGTGAAATAACAAGATTTCTTCATGTTGCCTAAACAACGCAGGTTGCCGTATCGTCCTACCGAGTCCTTTCCGGACCACCCGTGCAGGTTAGTCTTGACCTAGTGAAGCAAACAAATACGCGAAATCTGGACATTCAGGGTGTGGCAAGAATGAACGTACGAAGCATTTTTTTCCCTTACGTTGTCTATACAATGTCATCCTGTACTCCATTCTGTGAAGCTGCAAGACCACCCATTCAGGTTAGTTTTGGATTCCACAGTACGACGCAGCAAACGGACGTAGCAAATGTGTGACGTGCAGCAAGTGAACTAAGGTAATAAATGCCGTGGTTTTTGTAGGGGCGTCAAGAAATTCTGTCGTCCGTTCACGCTTGGTTAAGTCTATGCATTTATATAACCAAAATTAGACCTCGGAGACGTTGTAATAATGCCCTTTTCAGCCTTTCTTTCTTTCTTTCTTTCTTTCTTTCTTTCTTTCTTTCTTTCTTTCTTTCTTTCTTTCTTTCTTTCTTTCTTTCTTTCTTTCTTTCTTTCTTTCTTTCTTTCTTTCTTTCTTTCTTTCTTTCTTTCTTTCTTTCTTTCTTTCTTTCTTTCTTTCTTTCTTTCCTTGCTCCTACTGCTTTGTATACAAAGATATTACAACAGAATGCTTGTAGCTCGAGTTGCGAACCAATGAACTCGCGAAAACTCTTGAGTGCTCGAACGCGTTGTTCTTCATACAGTGTTCTTTCTATCGCACATAAGAGCCAGTCAGTAATTGGTCCTCATCGCCATCATCAGATTAGAAACATTTCATTAAAAAATTTTGTCGAGTGTCTCCAAGCAGAACGAGAACAAACAACTGTGAACACCAGGACTGTAAGTGACCGCGAACACCTCGACGGAGCACTGTGGCGTAGGCGTATGCCCACCGAGAACTACCACGGCACCAAGAGACCGACCAGTATTTCGCGGTAGTTTAATCACGGCCGCCCGGAGGCAAGTCATGTACAGACGTGTACACTCTTAAAGGGAACACTTGAGTGCAGGGCATGTCCGGATTTCGTACCCTTTCAAAAGCACAGTGGCTTAGATTTGCATGGGGCTAATGGTGGTTGACATTTCTGATCCTTTTGACAGACCCGTGCACTGCACGAACAATGTTTCCACGTCCCCTTGTAGTTAGGGGGGCCAGCAATATGAAAGGTACAATATGAAAGGTGCGCACCATGTGATGTCAAGATGGCAGAAATTTGTGACGTCATTATGACGTCACATGATGTCGTCACGATGCATCACGTGATAACCTCATGACATCGCATCGTCCAAGCTTAGTCGAAGGTGGGTCGATCACGGAGGCCATGCAAAGCACGCGAAGTGCAGAAAGCCTCAGCCGCGAGGGGAGGAACTATGTAATCAACTGAGAACTGAGGACGTCAAGATAACTTAGTGCGTGTCTCACACGTTGCGGCTCGTTATGGCTTTCAAGAAGCCAGGTCCCGGACTGTATAACTTAATACATTACCAAATGCGCAGTAGGCCTTCTTCGAGGGTTACAGAGAGTGTAACAAGCATGCTCCCGAATTTTCAAACCCTTAAAGGTGTTTTGGTGTCTCACAGGGTAACACCCTTCCATGTACGACTATAAAGATGTCATAAACACGACAGCGATATATCTAAAACAAGTCCTTGAAGACTTTGTATTGACTCTGAGTAACACGTGTGCTCAGAAATATCCGATACGAGAATCTGAACTGAATATCCAGATTCTATATAGACTATTGCAAGCCATCATCATTTTTACTTGCTTTTGAGAGCCGGCAAAAGAGAAAATTCCATTTTTCCCTAGCCGATATTTGATGTAGTTCCACAAACGTGAGAGCGTTAGCCATGGGTCTATTGAACAACCTTTAAACACTTCAATACGTGTTAAGGTTTTTAATGTGTAAAATGTGAACATTGCGCGCCCTATACTGTAACTGCGTTACTTTACTGATCGGCCACATTAACAACAAACAGCGTATTGAAGTTTTACCGCTGGATATAACTTGTCCCCGCTGCTACAGTTTCATTGTCTCACATTCCAATTGCAATTATTGGCTTCTCATCTTGAAATTACAAGCTGCAGTTTCGTAGTCTCGCCTCCGCTCGGCGAAATTTCACTTTAACATGGCAGGCTTTTATGATCAGATATTCTGCGAAGGCCAGTTTCTCAACCAGCAGGTGTAGACTAATATCGGACAGATAATCAAGTCACGCTGATTCGTCGGCGAGCAATCACTCCTACGTGCGTGCGATCGTATCTTTATAACTACTGTGAAATGGACGCCATCCATTCGCGATAGCGCGAAGTTCCCGTGCGCCCATCTCGGAGGCGCTGCAATTAAAGGCGTGGGTGGGCCGACCGACCTTGATAACGGTGCGCGATATGCGTCGTTGCGAGCACTGTATACAACGAGACGAACTGCGAAATAAAAAAACAACGCGACAGGTGTGGCGTTGAACCACGTAGCCTCCGAAACACCAGACGTTGCAGTAGGGTGCCATACGGACACCGATGCGTAATCGGATCTGCCAGAGTCACACAGATGATCGATCACAAGTATAGATATAATCAGTAGATAATGAGTTTGCGAATATACAGTAGGAGAACAGCGAGATATAAAAGTTTCCGAGAGGTCAATAGCAACATCAGTCCGTCACAAGAACGCAGCAATGTACAGTACGGTCCACTGTTAAAGGGAACACTCGAATGAGCACCCTACATATTGCTGGCCCCCCAAAGGGCCAGTGGATGAGGAAACATTGTTCGTGCATGGCACTACTCTGTCAACACGAGTCACAACTGTCAGCTAGTAGTAGTCTTATGCGAATCAAATGCATCATGATTTTTCAAGAGAGCAAAATCCAGACATGCCCTGCACGCAAGTGTTCCCTTTAACAGTGGACCCGTCTGTACATTTTACCACGCGATAGTGGGACTAGGAACTCAGGGTGATTGTCGACAGATAATCATCGATAACGTTATCGCGCGGTAGAAACTCAGCTGCTGCACGAACTGCATACTACGAGTCATCTCTGCCAACCACCTAAGTCTGGAAGCGATTATTAAAATGTACAGTACGTTTGCGTTTCGCTTACAGTAGGCACTTAAAAAGTGCGACGAAAGGGAAATCACACGAGGCACTTGTAAATTTCGTATATAAACGCGGACTACCCAAAGAGTTGCGGTTGGTAGAGAGCCAGCAGATATTGTATAGACATGCAAACTAGAGCGTAAACGCGAACTGCAACCTTCGCTTCAAAAAATACTTTTATGTGTCTCGACAACTGGCACTTCAAAGTGATATTCATCTATAGGCGCTCTGAGTAAATAAGACGTATAGAGAGTAAGCATGCGGAAAGAGAGGACGGTGAATATCAGTTCCTTCTAGAGCGCCTTAACTGGTGCTTCTATGGAAGACATTTCCTTTTCTGTCGTGATGCGATACGTAGAAGCTGTATTCGCATACTTGTCGTTAACATACGACGGATAATTTACAACAAGTTCGTAGATTTTCTTAGATTATAGGGAAAGAAGAGGAAAGGTGGACAATCAACCAGAAAAGGGATAGAAAGATAAAAAAAATGAAAGGGAAGGGAAAACCTAAGTGCGCATGCACGCAATCAGCGCTGTTGACAGCAGATGGACTTTTTTTTCAGCCCCACAGTCGATCCTGCTGGTTCGTACAGCAGTCGAAGAGCTGCTTTCAACTGACGACACACATAGCTGCGCATTGATGCCATGTCTCCCTACCTGCTCCGTTGTTGCGCGTAACACTTGCTGATATTCAGCATGCACCAACTCCCCCCATGAGGTAATTAAGTTGTATACTTAGTTACACGAATATAATATATCGACTATGCAAGACTCATTCCCGTGTCCCGTTGCCTATCTATTCACTCATGCTAAATCCGCTTCTCCCTCCATTTATAGCATGACAGGAGCATCTGAGCAGAGATAGAGCGGGACACAACCTTGATACATCCTTGCGGGTAGCGCGAAACATTGCTAAAAACAGATACAGAGAGAACAAATCACAAATCGCTTGTGGTTTGCCCGTTTTGTACCTGTCCAAATTTTCGCGCGGCCTGCAATGATGGATCATTACCAACTGGCCCGATCCATTTGTCTGTCAACCTTGATATGTTTTCCATCCTAATGTCACCAACAGGAGTCAGTCCTCCTCCTTTCCATGACAAGTGTCGCCGGGCGGTCCAGCTGCGCGGGCCTTGCCAGCCCAGGCTCTGCAGGCGCACGCAATGCGGCTGCTGCTGCGGCGGCGGCGCCACGAAGGCGTAATTATTAATACGCTTCGCGTCCAGCGCGCCGCCGATTGGGCATTGGAAAGAGAGCGCGCGCTCACGCGCACTCGCCAGAGGCGTATTGTATTACACGCGCATGCACGGCGGTAGCTAGGAGCACCGCCAACCAGGTGCCAAGGGGACCGCGAAAGGACCGAGTAGGAGAACTAAGAGTTGATGACAAAGAAAAAAAAAAAGAGAGTGCGTTCTTTGGAAGGACTAGGCAGATACTGTAACATACGCGGAGGCGCAGCCATTTTCTTTTGCTCCTCGCCATTAATCAGCCCCCGCTGCCGACCTTCGGTCGTCCTCGGTAACCCCTCCTTCCCCGTACGCAGACACTCGCTGCGCTGTCGTGGCCAAAAACCAGAGCAAGCGGTGGAGAGAAGTGGTGAGCGAGAAGCTGCGGTGACGTCAGCGAGGATGAAGGACTGCCGCTCTGTCACCGCATTAGTTGAGCGGTCTTGGCTATCTCGAGTCGAGTATATTGCCAAGCCCACTCGGCTTCTCGGTTCAAACGTGCTTTCTCACGCACTCGGTGAACTTTTGGCATTCAAGACTTATCAAAGTAGCGCTGCACGGTGTGGTAATTAGTATAGCATATTCAAGGACTATAGGGAGTATTGAGCGTAATTGACACAGGACACTTGAGGCATCAGTACACTTCAGACACAAGGACACAAGCATAGGCGTGCGCACAAGGGGGGGGCGGGGGGGGGGGGGGACACCGCGACCGCTAGTCATCTAAGGGGGGCACCAAGTGCGCCCCACACCTTTACTCGTTCTGTCGTTGTTTAAGGCGCAGGGTCATGGCGGTGTAAGTTCTTGACGATAGTGGTGGCCTAGGACTCTTGATTTTGCATTCCAAGAACTGCTTACTTCCTACCTCAATTCATGGGAAGCGAGGACCCAAGGCAGGTCGTTGCCTTGCCTTGGGTCCTCGCTTCATTTGAATGAAGACGTGCTTCGCTTCATTCAAAATGAAGCGAAGCACGTCTTCGCTTCATCTTCATTTTGTAGCGAGAGCTATATTGGCCGTATTCTCACCGTTTCGCAGTGGCCGGTGGCCACACCGCGAGCTGAGCCGTTGCCTAGCAACCGCCGCAGCTGGCAACGCCGTTCGCCACGCCATCTGGCACGACGTCAGAGAAGGAGCCGGTGAAACCACGTTGCAACAACAGAGGAGGAGACGGCGTTACATCGTATATATAGAAGGGGCAGCTCGGTGGGATTCGTCGGCGGATATGGGAAGTGAGTAGGAGAGACTGAGAGAAGCCAGGCTTCGTCGTCGGAACGAAACCTAAGAGGAGGCAGCGAGCCGAGGAGACGGAGGAAGAACGAGCCGCTCGCCTCGAGAAGCGTAACCGCACAAAGAACCAAGCTAAACAATGAGATTAACCGTACCTCTCGCTACGCACACCCAGGCATAAGTGAGTTAAGCCACAGCCATTTTTTTTCCTCTATTACGAAGCTTGCTTTCTTTCGGACTCGAACAGCGAAGGGTGGTGTGTGTGGGGAAGTGAATTTACTCCCCCCCCCCCTGGACAGCACTGCACACGCCGCGTTGGCGTGTGTGCGTGTGTGTGTGTGTGTGTGTGTGTGTGTGTGTGTGTGTGTGTGTGTGTGTGTGTGTGTGTGTGTGTGTGTGTGTGTGTGTGTGTGTGTGTGTGTGTGTGTGTGTGTTTGTGTTTGAGAGAGAAGGTCGAGCGACCCAATAATCCTAGTTTCACGTCGACGCACACACCTAGCTGTCAATTAATAATCATATCTGGGGATTAACGTCCAAAACCATGATATGATTATAAGGGACGCCGTATAGTGGAGGGCTCCGGTAATTTCGACCATCTGGTGTTCCTTAACGTGCACTGACATCGCACAGTACACGGGCCTCTGCACCTAGCTGTTGCGGCGACAGAGAAAGAGAGATAGGTGGTTCTTGGAGAGAAGAAAAATGACGCCATCTGCTGCAAGTTTGCAACCCTTGAGGGAGCACGTCCCAACATCAGGTTCCAGAGGTTCTCATGAAGTCCTCGTTTTTTTCCCCTCTCTCTCTCGGCCTTTACGTTTTCGTAAGCGTCAAGATAGCTTCGCGTTATGATAGTTAAAGAAGCAAGCTCCGGGCTTCACTGATCTCAAACAGCCTGTCAGTATACGCGATAGAGGGATGGTCTTTCGCACTACGAGCGACCCGTCGGCGTCGCTTTCGTTTCCCAGCCTCCCTGCCTAGCTCTGTAGTTGACCAGTGCAGCTGTCGGTTGGCCAGCTACCCGCGCAGTGCGTATAGTTCTATCTTCCGAGCGTCACTGTTCGTGGCCATGAAAAAGAAAGGCCGCGCCTTCAAGCGCCGACGCGAGATGAGCGATGAGAGTCGGGCGGGTGAAAGAGCTGCACAGCGCTGACCGAACCGTACGAAGGTGGCTCGCCCTTGTTGTAAACGTTGCGTAACCGCAGGGCTCGTCGGCGTTGCCTGTTCGCAACTAGTCGGTTGCTTCGTTTGCATGGCTTCGCTTGATTGTTTGGCGTGGCCCGCCTGTCGCTCTCTGTTTCTTTCTTATTCGTTATGCAGGAGACTGGGAGAAAGGATCAGCCTATACCGGAAGCTCTACGACGGTGCTGTTTGCTACACGGCTTGGCTTATCTCAAGATCCGGAATGGCGAACCAGTATCTCTACTACATATATGGTATGAACTGCAGTGGGAATATAATGAAGAAGCATAGATGACTGAAGTGGACTGGTCACTTATCTTAAAGATATAACGAGAGGGCTTGGTCTCACAGAAAGTTTTTGTGTCTTTCTTGCTCTTCGTTTTACGGAGGTGAAGTGAGGAAACACTTCGATGCAAAGCGCACATACACAGTACTTGAATCATTCCTGATGCTGTGCATCGTCGTGCGTGGCTCAGTGGCTATGACGTTTTGCCGCCTTGCGCGAGGTTGCGGGCGCGACTCTCGAATTGAGAAGTATCATACAAATATCGTGTTATCTACAGGAAGCACTCGAATGTACGAATACAGACGTAATCTATCTATCTATCTATCTATCTATCTATCTATCTATCTATCTATCTATCTATCTATCTATCTATCTATCTATCTATCTATCTATCTATCTATCTATCTATCTATCTATCTATCTATCTATCTATCTATCTATCTATCTATCTATCTATCTATCTATCTGTCTGTCTGTCTGTCTGTCTGTCTGTCTGTCTGTCTGTCTGTCTATGGTCGCACTCTTCCGTTTTCCCTTTCAAAGGTAGCAAACCAATGTTTACGTTGTTGTTAACCTCACTGACTTCAGTCTTCCTTTCGGCTCTCTCTCTCCGGACGCTGAACAACACAGCTGAATTATTTGAGGGTAAACGAACTGCGACGCGTTCCGATTCGGACGGTACGAGCGCGCGTCACTTAAAACACCAAAACAACAACAACAAAAACAAAAAGAAATGTATAAATGAAGCCCCGCCAAGCGCACGCGCATAGCGAAAACCCTGCGGCTACCTTTGCCCCATTGTTACGCGACTGCTGTCAAAGAAGGACGGCTTACGCCAAATCCTGGCACGTCCGTCCGGCCAACCGCTTTGCGATCATGCAACACTGGTCGCGGGGTGTTTACTCAAGCGTCAAAAGTGTGCCGAAAACAAGCTGACACGACACACACAGCGACGAGACTGAGCCGCCGCCGTGTTAATGAACTTGATGTGGGGCCGAAGCGATCAATAGCGAAACGAGGAGGGGCCGGCGTCACGCCACACATACGGCGAGGTACGCGTCATCACCTGGACGCTTCGTTGACTCGCTGTCTCGTTAAAACGGTGCAGCATTGCGCAATGCGTAGGGGGCACGGGGACACTGCCTGTTTTATTAAAGGGACACTAAAGGGCAAAACGATTTTTCGCGTATTAGTTAAGTACAATTTCACAATCCCGAAAACACCACTCTTACCGCGACACGACGCTCGGTAAGCGAGAAGACACGCGAAAGAGAAACTGCAGGTGGAGACGCCACCTTGAGATTCCCGCACCAAACACCGTGACGTCATAGATTCTGAAGGACGTCTACTGTGACCTACGTAGCTTCTAATCGACAACAATGAGGTGCAATGTCATCTGTGGGTGCCATAGACCTAGCATACGAAGTTTCAGAAAATTTCGTCGAGCCAATGTCACGAAAATACGCAAAAAATACATTTGGAATTTCCGACGTCACGCGCGCAGATAACGGCGCCGAATTTAAAAATAAAACTTCAACCTTGATTTTCACCGCTAATAATGAACTTATGATAGTGAAACATATGGCATTGGAGTTCTCAGAGTGCAGTTTGTCAATCTAAACCAAGTCATTGTTTCGCTTTAGTGTCCCTTTAAAGGGACACTAAAGAACGATTTTTCTCGTATTTGTAAATTACTCTTTCACGATATCAAAATCACCCCGCTTACCGCGATAAGACGCATGGTAAGCGAGAAAACGCGTGCAAAGAAATTACGGGTGGTGACGCCACCGTGAAATTTCCCCACCAAAAACCATGACGTCACAGATTTTGACGGCATCTACTAGGTCCTACGCAGTTCCTAACAAGTAAATCTGAAGTACATTTTTTCTCAGCGGGAGCCATAGGCTTAACATACCATGTTTCAGAAAATTTCGTTTAGCCAGTGTCGCGAAAAGACGAATAATATCCTTTGAAATCTGTGAAGTCACGCGCGGAGATTTAGGCGCGAAATTTAAAAAGTAAACTTTGACCTTGATTTTCTCCTCTCATAGTAAATCCATGGTGGTGAAATTTACGACATTATAGTTCTCAGAGTACAACTTGTCAATCTAAACTGATTCATTATTTCACTTCGTAATATATATAGTGTCCTTTTAAGATGAAAGCCTTAGATGACTCATCAAACGCGTAAATTGACCGTCGGCATCATTGATGCAAAACAATGAGTGATGCAAAAACAATCATCACGTGGCGACATCATCATGTACGCACAATTCAACAAACTTTCTGACGTCATAGTGACGTCTTCGACCCAACTTATTTCGTGGCCTGTCTTCTCGGCATGCTTTAAGAGTGCGTTTGCCATTGTGTGGCCATTGGCGTCAAACTTTCTGACGTCATAGTGACGTCTTGCTGACGTCACAAAGTTTGACGCCAATGGCCACACAATGGCAAACGCACTCTTAAAGCATGCCGAGAAGACAGGCCACGAAATAAGCTGGGTCGACGTGCGCATCACAGCCACGGAGAAGAACATGGCAGCGAGGCTCAATTCGAATAACTAATAATTCAGACAATAAGTAACGATCAATAAATCATCTGGCGCACTAAACCACGTGTACTCCCGAACGTTGCGTCATGCGCTCAACGCTATACTTAAGAACCTGCTGCTTAGCCGCCCTTCTAATGTGAACGATAACAGTTTTCTGATAGGCCGCACACATTTCTTTGGCACATACTCATTCCCTAGTGTTGAGCTAACTGTTGGCTTCTGTTTATTAAGCTTTATACGGCTAGTGTAAACTTTTCCCTTCTTTTTATTTAGTCAGTCAGTCAGTCAGTCAGTCAGTCAGTCAGTCAGTCAGTCAGTCAGTCAGTCAGTTATTTAGCTATTAGTTAGCTAGCTTGTTAGTTTAAATTTCTGCTGAATCAAAATGCATGTCACGATGACCAAAAATATAAGCCCCGTCTTGCAGCTTAGCAGCGAAGCGCTGTCGGCGCTAAGTTATCATTCCAGTTAAAGAAGAAAATAAAACAAAAAGCGAAATAAAAAGTTTCAGCGAATTCCACGCCGTGAAGACCATCGGACAGCGAAGCTGTAAGCGTGCGAGTGTACGCGATTGATAGTGAGGTCATATGCATCATCATCATCGATTCAAGCATGACGATAATTTAGCATTACCATCATAATCATCACCATTTAGAGCATCATCATCATCATCATTCTGTTTCATTTACTTCTTTATTCTCTCACCCCTCTGCTTGCGTGACCTGCGTGACGCCAACTACTACAATTACTACTACTACTACTACTACTACTACTACTACTCAAACTACCACCACGAATTAGTACTACTACTTCTACTACTACTACTACTACTACTATGACGACTACGACGACGGCAAAGCAAAAAAAAAAAGACAGCGTGTCCTCGCAGAGGACACGCTGTCTTTTTTGCATCGCTGACTATAGACCTGTTTCCTTAGGTGGTACTTCAGGCAGATAAGCTTTAGATAACTCTTCGAATATTTTATTATCTCTGAGTTTTCTCTTTAAAGAGACAGGGAACGCGTATATTCAGCGGTGAAACTACACACACTAGTATTCCAGACGCTGCACGGTGCAAGTCAGACAGGCTGCGGAGGCGTCGTCATGGTTGGCCGGGCTGGTAGGACCAAGCGTGGTTCCTCCCGCACGTGACCACCCGTGATTTCGGACGTCACGCGTGATGAACTACTTAGCTCCCTTTTCCCACTCTTCCTTCTCGCCCTCTTGCGCTGCTACCTTTCAGCCGCGCTGATGGAACAATCGTTTCGCTCATCTGTGGCCGTCACACGCGAAGTCACGAGTGAAGAGTTGTCTTCGCTGAAGCCACGGGTGGCGCTCGTCCAGGCCGCTTCAGTTCTCTATTCTGATTGAAAGCTCTCGTCTTTCTTACCATCTCTCTCTTTCACCCTTTCCTCTTGACTGCTGAACCGAAGGTCGCGGGATCGAGTCCCGGCCACGGTGGCCGCGTTTCGATGGAGGCAGAATGCTAGAAGTTCATGAGCTCAGATTTAGGTGCACGTTAAAGAATACCAAATGGCCAAAATTTATGGAGTCACTACGGCGTCCCTCATAATCATATCGTGGTTTCGGGACGTAAGACCTCAACAATTATTATTGTTGTTATCTCACCAATTCCTGACGAATTACTTTCAAAACTTCATCTAAGCATACGCTATTGGTAAGACTATCGGCAATTTATAATTTGAGTAACGGATAACGATTTACTCTGTCTTGCTCAGAGCCATCAGTTATTAGTGGGGCAAAAGTGCGGGGACCGCTTTACCAGTTTGTAAGCCCTACCATCCCCAATTACTAAATGAATTATTTCTAGACATGTAGCGCAGCATATGTTACTGTAATGAACTTTGCGTAAGTAATAAAATTCTAATTTTGATCACAGCAATGGTTTATTTTATGTGCCACCCTCTGGGCCCAGCTACTGTAGCTTTCACCATTCCCACTTGGCTAAGGTCATAAGCGCCCGCGTGTGGTCACATTGCCTTGAAAATCGCATCAGCCCTCTGGTGGACACTAGCGTAATATCCTCCTGGCTTCCAGAGTTAATTTAGTATCACGGATTTTTTTTTTAAGTTTGCGAAACGCTTCTTCTGAGTGCAAAGGCGAAAAGTGTCACGTAGTTTTTCTGTATTTCATGTTACTTGGCCGCAGTATGTTGTCCAACATATTGAACAGTGGGGCTCTAGGGGGGGCGTTTTGGGGGGAACAGAGGGTATGGGTCACACGGTCACACAAATATGTGCTTTTGAGTGTTTTTCTAGTTCTTACGAACAGAAATTGATGCTTAAGTATGCGTTAACACATCCGAGAATTGGTAGCACAATTGACCCACTGCCTAGGCGGCTCCCGTAAAAGTCGCTCGCGCTCAGTCGCGCCATTTCCAACAATCCTGGAAAGGCGAGAAACGCCGCAACTTTGCCCATACTTGCTAAATGGCAGCACGGGTCCCAGTAGCAGCTAAAAACGTGCTTCCAAGGAGGAGCCAAGCGCTTGGAAAGCAGTTGTGTGCTGAGATCCATTGTCCAATATATTGGACAAATTCCCATTGCTGGAACTCAGGAGGATATAGATACTCCACAGCCTCGGGATTACCTTAATTAGAGAGTGGTCTGTCGTCTAAGCTACTGAGACTACAGTACGTTGGACATAACGTTAGCAGACAGCGCGCAGTCCCAGAGAATGTGTTCCACTACTCCTTCATGTTCGCAAGAACGGCGTGCGGCAGTGTAGTGGACGCTTCCGAAGGAAAATAAACAAGTGTTCGTAAATGAAACGCGCAACTGCGCTCAACACACTCATAGGCGTGCGCAGGGCTCCCCTTCAGGGGGGTTGGGGAGGGGGGGGGTGGATGTTTGTTGCAGCTCCCCCGTCCCTATTAAGCCAATGTATGGGGCAGAGTTTGCTCCCCCCCTCCCTCTCAAGTGTCCAGGGGGGGGGGGGGGGTCCCCGTGCGCACGCCTATGAACACACTAACGCTGCACTTTACACAGGAGGGAGCTTGCTGTATCCATACACAGGATGGTAATAATACTAATAAGATGCGAAACATGATCACCCAATGGTATACGAAAAAAAAATGTAGAGCAGCTTCCACGACTTCCGGCCCGCGAGCACGTGCACTGTTTGCGACGGTGCGTTGTTGATACCGTTGGCTCAAATACAGTGTGACGTCGATTACGCATTCATCACGGAGACGACCGCAACAGCAGATAACCCTTGCAGCGGACACGCACTTCAAAGAAACGATCGCTTCTCGAGCAACAAAGTGGGTGGCGGGAGAGATGGAGAGAAGTGGGCTGGGGGGAGGGAGGGAGAGGTGGTAGTTGCATCATCGGGGAATTCAGCGTCCTTTCAGTGCCAGCGATGCAATTCGCAGACCGACCCCTCGCCGCGACATCGCCACGGGAACGGCATGAAAAGCAAACCACATCAGCGAAGAGGAACGACAAACAACAACAAATTTGGTCTAGATTCTGTACCACTGCTTTTCAGAAGAGGACCCAGCTGGAGAAAGAAAGAAAGAAAGAAAGAAAGAAAGAAAGAAAGAAAGAAAGAAAGAAAGAAAGAAAGAAAGAAAGAAAGAAAGAAAGAAAGAAAGAAAGAAAGACGAGCATCACCACCTGTCACGTGACGTTGTCGCGTGACCCGCCAGAACAACGTCATTGTGACTGCGAGACAGTTGCTCCGCAGACGAAGGTATGACGCGAGGACACAATGAACTCAGAGGACGGGACACCGAAGAGGGAAAGGGACGCAAGAAGAAAGAGAGTCAGTGGTTTAGTATGGGCGTCCGGGCGAGGCACACAATAAGTAGCGCGTGGCGACAGCATACAATCACGTTTGCAAGGGTTTCTGATACGGAGGAAATATAGCAAGAAAACGATAGAGGGCGCGCAGAGAGTGAAATAGAACCGCAGGAACCGAATAAACAAAGATAAACTAAAGAATGAAAAAATGATTTCGAGCGCCCGCGGAGACACGAAAGATGGCGGGACGCCGACAGAGACGAGGACGACACGCTTGGCGAATCAAAAAGACGCTCCGCGCCACCATTGTACGTGAGCGCGCGCAAGTTGACTGAATGCCACTGGAGCACGAGTTGTTATGTCGCGAACGTTGTAGTTGAGGAGGAATTGCGCTGAAAAGTGCGCGCGAAGCGCGATTTGAGGACACGAGAGTACAATGAGCAGCTGCTACAATGAGAACGGTAAAAAAAAAAAAAAAAAAAAAAGAGAACACACACACACAAAAAAAAAAAAAGCCGGACGAACTTGTGTCATGACATCTAGAAGAAATTTTTGAGTTCAGCCGCCGTATTTTGGCATTAAGAATCCGAAGTCATCATTGTTAGGTACGGACTTTCGGACGGTGGGACATAATACACGAGTTTGTGACAAGTGACGGATGGAACCGAATGTAGTTCGAAATCTACGGTCTAGCGTTTACGATGTGTAATGAAATAGACATGGAGATGAAATTTTTGGTTAGATAGATAGATAGATAGATAGATAGATAGATAGATAGATAGATAGATAGATAGATAGATAGATAGATAGATAGATAGATAGATAGATAGATAGATAGATAGATAGATAGATAGATAGATCTGTTCGCTGGTTAAAGTTAATTAATTATTGAATGCTTAGGCATAAAAAATACAGGTTGCACTTACACACGACAACCAGCAATGTACAGCAGGTAGAACTTTACTAAAGCGCATGCTATTGTTTACTACTTTACTACTTCTTTACTACTTTACTAAAGCGCATGCTATCGTGGGTTCGATTCCGGCCGCGGCTTAAGCGTTTCAAAACAGACGAAATGCTAGAGGCCAGTGTACTTAAAATTCGTTACATGTTAAAGATTCCCAGGTTGTCAAAATTTGCGGAGCCCTTTACTATGGCATGCCTCATGGTGATTTCGTAGTTTCGGTTCATAAAACACCAGGTATTATTATTATTATTATTATTATTATTATTATTATTATTATTATTATTATTATTATTATTATTATTATTATTATTATTATTATTATTAGAGTATTGTAATATGATGACGAGTCGGGCGCGTGTTATCAGCCCGAATGTGTCGTGCATTCCATGGCATCGAGGTGTAGCAAGCGCCCTGAGGCCGAGTGTGTATATGGTTAAAAAAAGGCACTCTTTATCATCGACACTTGTGCAAATCATAAATAATAATATCTGGGGTTTTACGTGCGAAAACCACGATATAATTATGAGAGACGCCGTAGTGGACGGCTCCGGGAATTTTGACCATGTGGTGTATGGCACAGAACACGGACCCCTACCATTTCGCCGCGATCGAAACGCGACCGCTGCCGCCGGGATCGAACCCGCGACCTTCGGGTAAGCAGCCGAGCACAGCCACTGTTCCACCGAGGCGGATGAATTTATTTCGTAGCGCTAAAATACCTGGCACAAAGGCTCGCCCAAGCAGGCTGGCACTCACAACGACCTTTACCTCTACGTGAAAATGGATGCACTTACAATCGGGTGCAACGTGGCCTTGTTCAATTCAAGTGGACGGATAGATGTATGTATGCTATAAACGTCCTCTTTATAACAGGATACTGACTTGGGCGCCATCGAGCTCATAAAATTCATCTTCTACTAATCTCCCTCCCTCCCTCTGTCCGATTGTAGTTATCTTCCGGTTCTTCCGAATAACATTTATATATTCCACTCTCTGTTACCATGTAGACTGTAGTCCGTAGTTTTGTCTTCCCAGCCACTTCATCGCGAAAGCCTCAAACACTACTCGTGCAGTCTGGTCCTGAAGAGACCCGGGTTCTGCACACGTACAAGGACCAACTGCACGCCAAAGTGATTGAAGCTTTCGCGACGAAATGGAAAGATGCGGCAGAGGGTTCCTCGATGCGCGCGCTCCCTTCCGCCGCCGTGGCATCGAGGAACCCTAATGCGGCATGTGTTAGCGCGCCTTCGATTAATCTGAAAGACAAGGAGTGTTGCTATCTCCGCAACTAACGCTTTTGAATAAAGCAATAATGTGCCGCTGGACCCAATCGCCGCTAGAAGCTTTGATAATTTACCCTCCCCAGTGCGTTCAATTTCAATGCATATTTGCGTGTTTTCACGATGAACAAAACAGTTAGCAGTCAGCGCTGCATTTTGTCCGTGTTTACTTTGCGCTCCTTTTAACTCTGATTAAGAACACAGCGTGCGCCTAATGTCGCAAAGCACGGAGACCGAAACGCTGTCATAGAACAGTGAGCTGTGCCGTCGCGTGCACCGTATGTCTTATGGAACGATCGTGTCCATGAGCCCCAGACAATGCAGAAAGGATCGCGGGAAAACGCGACGGAAAGCAGGGTTAAGGGTATTGACCCTTGTCTCCACTCGGTTTCAAATGTGTGCCATTTGTTCATTTGTCTCTTCTGTTCATACCCCTCCGCCCGCCGCGATGGTTTAGTGGTTATGGTGCTTGACTGCTGACCCGAAGGTCTCGGGATCGAATACCTGCGATGGGGCGAAATGCTAGATGTCCCACGTACTTTAATTTAGGTACGCGTTGAAGAAACCCAGGTGGTCCAAATTTCCCGGAGCCCTCCATTACGGCATCCCTCGTAATCATAGCGTGGTTTTGGGGGGTAAAACCCCTTCAGTGATTAGTAGAGGCATAGGCGTGCGCACGAGGGGGGGCAGAGGGGGGCGGCCGCCCCCCCTAGTCACCTAAGAAGGGGGGGGCGCAAAGTCTGCCCCATACATTGACCTAATAGGGAAGGGGGGCGCTGCGACGGGCCTTCGCCCCCCCCTGAAGGGGAACCCTGCGCACGCCTATGAGTAGAGGCCGGATTTTTAGGCGCTAAAAAGCGCGTTTTAGGCGCCAAAAATAGGCAGGCAGAACGCCATTTTAGGCTTCCAAAATCGGAAATATAGGCACAATAAATTTTTTACATAAATTAAATATATTTCAAACAAAGACGTTTGCGACCTGTATTTACGACAGGAAAGCAAAAATGTTATTGTTTATGATTTGTCACAAAGGCGCCAACGGTTGAAAATAGCCATCCAATTGTCCTTTTTCCTGCAAGGTTCGTAGAACATGGTCTCTCCTTTTATTCTGTATCATGGTGGGTCAAGTGTCCAACGGGGAATCAAAACATTCCTGGCTCTCTTTATTTTCGGCATGCACACAAGCATATAGACTGCTAAAAGACCAGAAGGGAGGCATCCCTCGTATTGGCTGGGTCTAATCGCACTCGCCCGCGACGACCTGGTTAACCAGCTGTGGGACTTCCGGCAAGCCGAAAATGCCGCCCGGGTCCAAGGACTTCGAGCGGTGACCTGAAGCACCTCCACCGCCATCATCGACGGAGGTATAGGACGGGTCAGGGGTTAAAGCCCTGTTTCCCCGCCTCGTCCAAAGGAAAAGTGCCGTACCAGTTTAAAATAAAGTTTATTCATTCATTCCCATAAAAAGAACCCGCCACGGTGCCCTGGCGGTTATGGTGCTCGACTACTGAACCGAAAGTCGGCGTAACCAAGCCCGGTGGCGGCAGCCGCATTTTGGATGGAGGCGAAAATGCTTGAGGCCCGTGTACTTTAGATTTAGGTTCACGTAAAAGAGCCCCGGTTGGTCGAAATTTCCGGAGCCCTCCACTGCGGCGTGTTACATAATCACATCGAGGTTGTTGGACGTTAAACTCCAACAATTGTAATTATCCACATAAAAACAAGTAAAATGTCAAAGTAAAAAAGTCACTGCGGCACGTCACCAGAGGGTGGAATATACACTTCGGACTTCAGGTGATGCAGCACACGCGAAATAGTACGACAGATGACGCAGTTCCTGTCTCAACGTCCCTTCGGAGGAGCCGCTAACCATTCGCGATGAGCAAAGTCGTTCTCACAGAAACACTCGCGGCAGCATGTTACGCGGAATCAGAGCCGCGAGATGCTGACGTATAAGCTGAGGACCGCATCGGGGGGCGAACCTCTGGGCGATGCTGACATCGAAGACGAGGCAGACGCTGCTCACTGTGGCTCCCCTCGACGACCTTCGCAGATGCTGCGCGTTGGGGCCTCCCAGGCGAGCCGGCGCGCGGGACTGTCGAGCTTGAGCCGGTACAAGAACTTCTCGGCCTGCATGGGCGACCCAATCAGCTGCACTTCGGCAGAGAACTGCTGGCGGCCATGATGCTCTTCCTTTTTCATCATCACAAGGAAGTGGTGGCCGAAGCACGACTGCCCCGTTACCCAGCGGACCGTGCCAGGCCTGTCGACCCTCTTCGCTCGGAAAACTATGGACTGTCCTTTGAGGGTCCCGACACCCCGGTGCGAGCGGCTGAGGTGGGGCAGTACATTTCTCAGAGAGCCACGCCACGTGCACCACCCCTCGGGGCACGGGCACCGGCACGGCGTGAACTGGCAGTTCTCATCGTGTCCGGGCTTGTCCGAGTAGGCCAGCAGTGCCGGGCAGCCCCTGCTCGAGTACTGGCATGGGAAGAGCGCCATGCTGACCACATGCTCCATGGCCAGGTTCCGGATGTTGTCGATGGGGCTTTCGCAGGCTACGCAAAGTGCGCGCTGCTCTCGGCACCGTGAGCACATCAGGTGCCCGTTCCGGCACTGCACGAAGGGCGGCAGAACGTGGTCGAGGCAAGCGAGGCACGTTAACAGGTGAGCCACCGCCGATGCAGAAATTAACGTGGACGCGGGCAGCGCACCAGCCCTAGGTAGTGGGCCCGCCGCACCCCTAGCCCCTCGAGCGGGGTTGTCGCTGCCGGCGTCAGACATCTCCCTCGCTGCTCGCCGACTTCTAAGCAATGGTTGCAGGACAGCCGGACTTCCTCAGCAAGTGCTTCCGCTTGAGGACAACGTCCTTCTTCGGCTTCTTTCGTATCGTGGCCTCTCAGTCATCAGCTGTTTGCACGGTCGGCTGGTCGATGTGTAGTGGCAGCGTCTACGACTCTGCTGAAAACTGACAACGCACTTATACGATAACGCGAGTCACGTGACGCCCTTCATTCGACGCGGCAGATTAGCTGCAGCCGGCTCTTCGATTCATCCCCCCTTCCTTCGCTCATCTTAATTGCCCCGCCCCCCTTGTTTTTCTGTTTTCAATCCGATAGCGTTACACCGACTAAAATTGCTACACGTGTTATGGCTCCGCGGAACACGCGTACCTGAATGTAGGGAAACGATTTCGAATGTTTTAGATAACTGTAGCCGCCGAGATGGTACAATGGTTATGGCGATTGTACCATCGCGGCGGCTACAGTTATCTAAAACATTCGAAATTGTTTCCCTACATTCAGGTACGCGTGTTCCGCGGAGCCATAACACGTGTAGCAATTTTAGTCGGTGTAACGCTATCGGATTGAAAACCGAAAAACAAGAGGGCGGGGCAATTAAGATGAGCGAAGGAAGGGGGATGAATCGAAGTGCCGGCTGCAGCTAATCTACCGCGTCGAATGAAGGGCGTCACATGACTCGCGTTATCGTATAAGTGCGTTGCCAGTTTTCAGCAGAGTCGTAGACGCTGCCACTACACCGCGACCAGCCGACCGTGCAAACAGCTGATGACTGAGAGGCCGCGTTGCGAAAGAAGCCGAAGAAGGACGCTGTCCTCAAGCGGAAGCACTTGCTGAGGAAGTGGCGCTGTCCTGGAACCATTCGTTAGAAGTCGGCGAGCAGCGAGGGAGAAGCCGGCATGTCTGAGTCCGACAGCGACAACCCCACTCGAGGGGCTAGGGGGTGCGGCGGGCCCACTACCTAGGGCTGGTGCGCTGCCCGCGTCCACGTTAATTTCTGCATCGGCGGTGGCTCACCTGTTAACGTGCCTCGTTTGCCTCGACAACGTTCTGCCGCCCTTCGTGCAGTGCCGGAACGGGCACCTGATGTGCTCACGGTGCCGAGAGCAGCGCGCACTTTGCGTGGCCTGCGAAAGCCCCATCGACAACATCCGGAACCTGGCCATGGAGCATGTGGTCAGCATGGCGCTCTTCCCATGCCAGTACTCGAGCAGGGGCTGCCCGGCACTGCTGGCCTACTCGGACAAGCCCGGACACGACGAGAACTGCCACTTCACGCCGTGCCGGTGCCCGTGCCCCGAAGGGTGGTGCACGTGGCGTGGCTCTCTGAGAAATGTACTGCCCCACCTCAGCCACTCGCACCGGGGTATCGGGACCCTCAAAGGACAGTCCATAGTTTTCCGAGCGAAGAGGGTCGACAGGCCTGGCACGGTCCGCTGGGTAACGGGGCAGTCGTGCTTCGGCCACCACTTCCTTGTGATGATGAAAAAGGAAGAGCATCATGGCCGCCAGCAGTTCTCTGCCGAAGTGCAGCTGATTGGGTCGCGCATGCAGGCCGAGAAGTTCCTGTACCGGCTCAAGCTCGACAGTCCCGCGCGCCGGCTCGCCTGGGAGGCCCCAACGCGCAGCATCTGCGAGGTCGTCGAGGGGGGCCACCATGAGCAGCTACTGTTTCGTCTTCGATGTCAGCATCGCCCAGAGGTTCGCCCCCGATGCGGTCCTCAGCTTATACGTCAGCATCTCGCGGCTCTGATTCCGCGCAACATGCTGCCGCGAGTGTTTCTGTGAGAACGACTGTGCTCATCGCGAATGGTTAGCGGCTCCTCCGAAGGGACGTTGAGACAAGAACTGCGTCACCTGTCGTACTATTTCACGTGTTTTATCGCCCGAAGTCCGAAGTGTATATTCCACCCTCTGGTGACGTGCCGCAGTGACTTTTTTATTTGACATTTTATCTGTTTTTATGGCGTTAATTATAATTGTTGGAGTTTAACGTCCAACAACCTCGATGTGATTATGAGAAACGCCGCAGTGGAGGGCTCCGGAAATTTCGACGAACTGGGGCTCTTTAACGTGAACCTAAATCTAAAGTACACCAGCTTCAAGCATTTTCGCCTCCATCCAAAGGCGGCTGCCGCGGCCGGGCTTCGTTACGGCGACTTTCGGTTGAGTAGTCGAGCACCATAACCACCAGGGCACCGTGGCGAGTTGTTTTTATGGGAATGAATGAATAAACTTTATTTTAAACTGGTAGGTGTTATGACCGGCGCCTGGGCCCACGGAGGAGCGGCGTTTCCTGTTCTGCGAACAAGTCTCCGAGGGGTTGCTGGCCCGCTGACAGACGTTAAAAGACGTGTATTGTCCTTCCTAGCCGGGAAGTGAGGCGCCATGCAGTCCGACGCGCAAGGTGTTCGGCGAGACGACCGCAATGGTTTTCGGTCGCGACATACTCTTTGAAGAGACGGCGGAGCCGCTGCGGATGACAACCCGTCCCGCTAATTGCGTGTCGAGCGGCGGACCTTTGATGCGCCCCGAAGTGCGAGCGTAGGACCCCTCATCCTGCGACCTTCTCACGCCACCACCTTGGTGCCACTGGTGCAATGCTGTGGCAACACCCCTGTCAGGCACGGAGACCTGGGCGGGTGTGGGCGGCACCGTCGGGAGTGGCGTGTGTTGTGTGATTGGACAACGCAATTTGGAGCTGTTCCCCCCATCTAGGGATCTGGGGAAAAGACTCTTTATAATCAGCCCCTGCGGGCTCCCTGGGATGCTTCAGAGGATTCAGAGGATTCGAAGGATTCTGAGAGCTTCGACGAGATCGTCACGATGTAGCGAAGTCTTCGTGATGTAGAGCGAAATGCTCGCCATGTAAATACTGTAATTAAACCTCAGTTCAGTTTCCCTTCAGCCTCTTCATGCTGCCTCGTCATCTTCCTCCCGGGTCTCCGGGGCCTGCAAAGGCCGGACGCAACAACTGGGGCCAGCGGCGGGATACCACGACCTGTATCTCGAGCTGTGACACCCCGGGTCGCAACAACTGGTGGCAGCGGTGGGATACCACAACCTGTATCTCGAGCTGCTACACCCTGGGTCGCAACATAGGGCACTTTTCCTTTGGACGAGGCGGGGAAACCGTCGAACCTCCGTCGATGATGGCGGTGGAGGTGCTTCAGGTCACTGCTCGAAGTCCTTGGACCCGGGCGGCATCTTCGGTTTGCCGGAAGGCCCACAGCTGGTTGACCAGGTCGTCGCGGGCGAGTGCCACCTCTCCGTGGCTGCGACGCCAGCAGTGCGCAGCTGCGGCGGCCGTCGGCCCCGGTGCGGCGGTAGCGGTGAAGATTAAATGGGTTCTGATACAAAGTTTCGCGGGCGAGATAGCGTGTGGGATCGATTTCCGTGAACATGCTTGTATCATCTGCAAAATATTGTCACGGGCAACAGTGAATAATATCAACAGTGAATAAGGCTTGGAAGATATCTTATATTTATTTCGAAGTTTGAATTGCTACCAAGACAACATTTCCTTTACTTTGTACCAGATCATGCACGAATTGGCGATTTTCAGCGCTCATATTAGTACTTCGGGACACTGAGACCGCTTCTCGTAGTTGGCTCGGTGACGCTTGTTTAGAAGGACTAACTAGCGGGAACAAACCTTGCGTTCACTGCGAAGGTGGCGTACGAAGGATGTTGAACGAATTGCATACTTGGAGACTCGATTCATTTGCTCGCGGAAGTACGCAGAAGCGTAAGCAAATAACTGGCAGCCCTGGCCAAGCTGCCACGATCTTTCGCGAAGTGCAATGATGTTCACGCATGCAGAAACTACGCGTGCAGCAAGCATGAACGTACACTGTCAATTTTTGTGAAAGATGTAGCGAGGAGAGGTGATACCACGGGAAGACGGCCGACATGGCCGTGTCGTGGTCTCGCCACTTTAATTCAAGACTAAGCTCGTTCTACGTTGGCTCGCGCCTCGAGCTCTAGCATGAGCTGCGCGAGAGGCGCGGCGCGATGGCTGGTGAAATGACGATGATGATAAATGGCGATGATGATGACACTACAAAGCGAACACGCGAGCGCGTGGCCTGCGCACTCCGGCGGCTATCCGGTGGTAGAGTTACTGTATATGCTACCTTTAGGTAACATATACAGAGATAAAGTTACTGTTATAGTGAAGGAATGAAGACAATGACAAGGCACAACCATCATCACGAAAGGAAGGCACCCCGAGATCGGCGCTCTAGCACCCCCATCTTCTTCGCCCTGCGGCTATATTACAATCTACCGCCTGTTCGTTACGCTGTATATGGCTTACCTCCTTACACTGTATATCCATAGGCTGCTTGCAGCGCGTTCAAGCGGGAGCGAGAGCAACCACAGCCTCTTTCCGCGTTATGGCGTGCAAAACAACCAGTCATTGGTGACATGGAACCACTGTATGGCCCGTACACTTCCGCACGAGCGACGTACTCAGCGACGGTGCTTCCACATATAGGTTGATGTCGCGGCCATAGACTGCGGTGGCCAATTCGAAATATACGTGCTATTGTGGCGGAACAGCGCGAACGACGGGACGTCCCGTCGTTTGCGCTGTTCCGCCACAATGTTCATGAACCAACTAGCCCACCTGGGAACCCTTGTGCATGCGTGCTATTTTCCCGCGCGAACTGAATACTTGCTAAAACGGATGCTTGGGCTAGTTGGTGGATTGGAATCAACATCTTTGCACAGCGCAAGAAAACGAGGACGCAGGGAGGACACAACACGTGTTGAAGTCAGCGTCCGTGTTGTGTCCTCGCTACGTCCTCGTTTTCTTGCGCTGTGCAGAGATGTTGAATACTTGCGTCCGGCTGCTGGACCCCTTCGGTCACCATTAACGCTCCGCCGTCGAAACGTGGCGCGCATCTTCGCAGTACTACGCGGGCCTCAACACCAAGTCTAGCGCCGTTGTCCGCGGGACAAGATTGATCACCGCAAATAACTGCTTTCCCTTAGAATGGGAGGGTGCTACGAAACTATGCGCGACATCACACGTCACCATGACGTTGACTAGAAAGACGGTGTTTAGCTTGGAACGTGTCACATGACTGTGCCCTCGTTGGTGCCATGATAGAGGACGCGTCGGCTATAGGCTAGACGTGACAGTGCTTAGGTGGTGATTTTCTTCTGATGTATATGTATTTCTTTCCTTTGCTGTTAGGCTAGTCACGCGGCAGCGACCGCGGTAATCAGTCATTCTCGAAATTAAGCTAATTGAATATGTTAGGTTACGCTACATTTCGACGACTACGAAGAGCAGCACCGCAGCACTGTAATTATTTGTCGTCTTTCGAATACATCCTGAAAGTATGTTATGTTTGGTTAGAGCGAAAGGTGGTGGATGAGTCGCGCCTCCAGCGAAGAAGTGACGCTGGTCATTAGAAGTACCAGGCCCTAATGGATGGCTGGTTTGGTCGGTTTGTGCCGTTTAACGTCTCAAAGCAACTCAGGAGAAGAGAGTCGCCATAGTCATTCGTAGAGGTTACCCACAGCGCGGCATACACCGACGAAAGGCAAGAAAACGGACGCAACACGGCGATGACTATTATGCTAAAGTTTAATAGATGAACACTGATCTTAGCGACAGACTTTAAGCAGTGTCGTATTCTCTTTTCCTTTATTTCCCCTTCTCTTGCTTTGCTATATTTTTTTTTTGTTGTAACATTTCTTTTCTATCATCTTTTACTCCCCTTACCTCCTTCCCCAGCACAGGGTAGCCAGCCGGTCTAAGAACTGGCTAACCTTCCTGTCCTTCCGCTTGTTTCTTCCTTCCTCCTCCTTAATAGATGAACCACACTTACTAGGCGTGTACACAACAAGCCATCAAGAATTCAAAAAAGGTAAAATACGCCGCTAACATGGGAAGAGAAGCAGGGCCGATCCTCTTGAAAAGCTCAGGTAGGAAGACCTCCGCAGTGGTGGGCCCCGCATAATTGTGACCATCTGGGGTCACCGGCACTTACACGGACATGCTCTGAATATTGTCACGTGGGTGTGACGTCGACGAAGGCAGCAGGCGACGTTTCCGAGATGAAACTGTTTATTAGGCCGAACTTGTGGCCGGTAAACGGAAAGTAAGATTACAGCAATACACGCTGGCACTGATAGCGGCGAACAGAGCGTCGGCCGTCGATCAACTGACGAGCGGTGAAGCGCGCCGGCATTTATAAGTGTGGCACCGAATATTCCAGCCTTATCGCTGGTTGTCGCGCAAGCTCTGGAATAAGCTCGAGTGTTCGCGTTTTGCGCGCAATCTTAACAAAATGATGTACAACAATCGCGAAGCTTCTCGAACAAAGATGCGCGGTTTGCGATGAGCGTTGCTCACAGTCTTTGTGGGCGAAAACCGAATACAGCAACTGTGAAAATTAGAAACGCGCGTGGCAGTATGCACTTACATGCACTGAAGATGCACTGACATCGCACAGCACATGAGCCCCTGGAAATACAACTCCGTCGACATGCGACCGCCGCAGCAGGGACCGAAACCACGTCTTTCGCGTCAGCAGCCGAGCAACGTAACCACTGAGCCACTACGGCGGCAAAGGGAATATGTTAGGACAGGCTGGGTTGGCAAGGCTGCATGAACAGGTGGCGCCGAAAGTTTCTTGTTTACGACTTGCACGATAAGGTAATAGGGTCTTTTAGCAAGTTACGGAAATACGGTACGCACATACGGCACGGTATTACCGTAGCGCTCCTCCTTTCCCTGTCGTCGACCTTTTGCCGGCGAAGGCGCCACAACACAACAAAAGCTTTTCCAAAAATTACTGTGGGGCTGTCAAGCATCATTGTTGCCTGTCAGTCTGCGCATTGTTAACGAGACACCAGTCTTTCGGGGGACGGACGGTCACTGGAACGGGGAACGGCAAACGCACAACGAGCGGGAAAGGAGGAGTGCTGCCGTACTGCCTTACCGTATTTGCGTACCGTATTTCCGTAAGTTGCTAAAAGACCCTAATTTCGCAGCGGTGGCATCGTAACGCCCACAATAGGCTCTTGCAATAAATTAGTGTAGCTTCAATTTACACGACTCAATGACAGGCTTCAGTGGTTAATAAACTCCAGTCACAAACAGCACAATGCGGGAAACTGTCACGTGGAACACACACACACACACACACACACACACACACACACACACACACACACACACACACACACACACACACACACACACACACACACACACACACACACACACACACACACACACACACACACACACACACACACACACACACACACACACACACACACACACACACACACACACACACACACACAAACCGCGCTGCCTAGAGATCTTACGTCGTAAGATCTGCAATAAGGGTGTGCGAATAGTCGAACATTTCGAATATCGAATCGAACAGCGTTCTATTCAATTCGTTACTCGAATCGAATTGTGCATTTTAGAAATATCGAATATTTCTCGAATACTTTTCGAACAATAAGCACCGATCAAAAGACCTCAAAGGAACGAAAGGCAGGGGCAGAGAGGGGCAATGTTTCTTGTTTTAATGAGCGATTTACTAATATGCATGAAGCCCGCTTTACGGGACTATCCACGCTATATTGACCGCACGATGAAGGCGTTTTGGGTTAAAACTCCTGTGTCACCGAAGCGACATGGTCTTCAATCCACTCTTTATCATGTCATCATGACATTCATTATGATGTTGACTCATGAATATTGTTTAATATTTATACATCAGTTTTATTTAAAAGCTGTCGACGCAGCGCCCCCTTTAATACTGTATTCACTGCTGTGCTTCTAGATGCAGTTAAAAAATATTGCTAAGGCTCTAGTTGCTGCTGTACACGATCTTGCTTCAGCTTACGTAATTGTGGTATTAGTTTTGTCAGTCAGAAGTAATCGTAACGTTCCCTTGTTCAAGCTTGTGAATATTTGGTTTCAATAAATAAATGTGCAAGTGGGCTGTTTCAAAAATGGTCACATTGCCATTCCAGGGCTTTTTTGAGAATGGTTGCCTTACTATTAGAAAACTGTTCGAATAGTGTTAGATTCATAATCGATTCGGTTTTAAATTTCACTATTCGTACACCCGTATTTTGGAAACTTTTTCGAAACTAGATTAAAAAAAAATATAAAAGGTGGATTCGTTTCCTTGCTTGAAAAAGAAAACTAGAAATATTCTCTTAGACTTTCTTGGAGAAGATAAAACTTCCCGATTTAACGAAATAATTCGACTGTCCCAGTCAGTTCGTTAGACAGAGTTTCAACTGTAACTGATGCCAAAGGACCCTGACACAGCACAGGTATTGCACTCTAAGAAGAAGAAAAAAAAGCAAGATTATGCTTTACTCTTTCCGAAGAGTATACTTGCCACTTAAGTGACCAGACGCGTTAGTTGTCTTCTGGTTCGTACGTGTTACGATGTCCTACGAACAGACGTGTTAGTTCTCTTCTAAGTCATACGACTCTGCGATAAGCGTATAATGGTCTCGCAAGATAGTTGGCGCGTTTCTTTAAACAGAGTCATGCATGTGTCAAGTCAGGACTCAGAAAAGGCAGTCAAAGGAATTTTTTTTCTTTGAGTTTCCCATCAAGCGTTTTCTTTTTTCTTTTCATGCAAGCAGCGGCGGAACGCTTCGCGGATGTGCCATGCGCCGTGAAAAATTAAGTCATCTTCCTACCGTTTTAGCTGATTCAGTGCACGCCCGCGTTATGAAGTGCCGTAGACAGCGCCCGGTCACCTTTCTTTACCGGAGTTTCTCAAAACCAAGTTCACGACGGGTTCGGTGGAGCGTACGCAAGGCGGGTCTAGCTAATCAATCACGTCAACCGCAAACGCGTCGCAGCCCCCCCCCCCCCCCTTTCCCTGCACACACCCTTCCTACCTCGCGGCTCAGCTGAGCCTGCCATTTCTCATGCAACTCGGCTAATTACGCTCAAAAGGCCAGGCGCTCCTCGTCTAGTTGCACCACTGAAACCACTCGGCCAACCAACCAGCCCGGGTACTTGGATATGCAAAGCTTCTGTCCGTAACAGGAGTACGTGGAAGGGCAGATTGTGACCTCTTCTTTCGTCCAGTCCACGGAGGGCCATCTCGGGGTTCGCTGCTTCACCTCTTGTGCAGTCGCACCATTCATCACTCCATGTGACGGGGCCGAAACTCACCGTGTTTCGTTGTTATTATTCTTACCTGCTGACTACATGAGTGTTTACGGCCTTTGTGGTTCGGCGCGCCCCCTGTCCGAACGGCTCAACGTATGCAAGCAAGAGCTCTCGGGACTCGCTTGCATATACCAGTTCCGTATAGACTCGGACGCTGATGGTGAAACGCAGGGTTGTGCCTGTACGCGCGTTGAACGTGGCAATTTTTCGTGTTCGCGACTGCGTCATTTGCTTGCGAAACGTCCCCTTCAATCACCACCTCAATATGAGAGTTTTTAACTAGTTTCGCTCGCTGCCAATTTCGACTCCGAGTATGAGTAATAGGTCAAACGAGCTCGAGAAACGTTTCGCGATTTAGTCGGCAAATAGCCTATACAAAGTCCGACGTCGAGCTTGAAGAGGAAGGGGAGCGTAAGTGGCTGCTCACGTTCAATTGACTGCTGCAAGGCGGCTGGGACAAAGCTGCAGAAAATATTCACCCGGTCCCTCATGCAATCGTCTAAGACTACACGAAGGTGAAAGCCATCTTCTTCGTCTTCTTTTTCTCCTCACTGAGTTGTATTCACATTAACCGATCAAGATCACTTGATATCTCGGCGGGCGCCATATTTGGTTTCCTGAAATCTCTCCATACAAGGTGTTACTGGGGTAAGGCAGGGGCAAATACTGGCTTCACCTTCGCAGGAAAGAACTTGCGAGAGCTTCCACTCTGGCATATATATAGAATGATGAAGGTGATCATCGCTGTCATCATCATAGTCGTGATTACTCGTCTCTTAGCAACCACACCTGCGTATACGTATTACGCTCCACGTAGGTCAGGTTACTTGTGCTCGTTTCTGACCCAGTTCAGCAACAAGCCAGCCCTGGTCGACCGAGCCCTGACGGCGGCAAGAGCCATTTGGTCTTCCGGACTAGGAGGTCCACCCACTGGCGACTTATTTGTTAGCGATAAATGTTTTATTCTCGCTATCCGCCGTGAGGCGCCGCATTCCTTGCGCGTTTGTTTCACTGTATTGCAGACTACTGATAGGAAGGATGCTTGTCGTTTATATGCCAACAACGTCTCCGTAGAGCTACAGGCATTCGCAGAGTTGTCCACTATGGAGGTCCAAGTTTCACACCGCAGAGCCTCCCCCCCCCCTCCCCCCACCTGGTGGTCGAGTCCGAAATCTTAGTGAAAAGAAGATTCGAAGGGGATGCAAATATTAAAATGAATCAATGACGTGTTTCTCAATACAACCTGTCGTTAGGAACGCAACGTCAGGGTCCCTCGGCCACCATTATACTCTAACACATGAGCCACCGTAACGCTGTGCATTAAACGATCACAGAACAGGTCCGATGGAGAAAAGGTATGGGACAGACTTGACAGCCTTCTTCAGATGATTAGGGGAGGTAGGGGGCGGCCGGTCTCCAGCGCTTACCCCCCTCCCCGTGCGCTCGCATATGCGTAGAGTAACATCTATTGCAGGGGTCGGCAACTTGCGGCCCGCGGGGCTGTATTATGCAGCCTCCGGTACGACACCAGACCCCCCCCCCCCTCCCTCTCTCATCTTGACACTCCCGATCCGAACGCTGACATGACAGTTTTGCCCTCAAATGGGGTTAGACAGGGAGAAAGAAAGATTGTTTCCAGTTGGCAATATTGCAGGAGTACGATTTCGATGTCGTCTACAGGCCTGGAAAGAAGCACCAAGATGCTGATGCTCTCTCTCGCTGCCCTCTTCCCAGCCGTGATAGCTCACCGCCACCGCTTCACACCGAGACTGATTTACCTATCGCGGCGCTTCACACTGAGCCAGATAACGACCTCCCTCCCTCCCTCCCTCCACCCGATCCAGCTGTCGCCGTGTTGTCATCATACAAGTCGGCCCCCCCGCCTCAAAAGGTTGCCGACCCCTGTCCTATTGCAACGGCGCAAGGGGCGAGCGAAGTCGTCCGCTTGTGTACGTAGATGTTTTGGCCAAACAAGCTACCGCTTTTATGCAACTGTGAATCTAATGGAGGGTTCCCGGAGCTGACCCGCATCACGGGACAATCGGAGCGTGTAAGCTTGCGCCATCGGTTCGGCGTACAGACGATACCACAGCAAGCATCCCCGTCCGACTGCCTATGAATCCCGACCGGAGCAGGCTCCCACAACATTAGAAGCGGGGACTCTTTGAGGTCTCCGGCCGTCGTATCATATCTTTGTTTGCGCAAGGACAAACTGTCGCAACTGAGCCATCGCGAAGACGTACCTCCTAATGACCGCGCTTTCAATGGGAAGCTCATATCTTTCCTGCACATCGCGCAGCGGTCAAACGTAGCCCTAGCAATAAAATACAAGTTCGTAGAAACGGAATGTCGCTGGAGTGAACGTTCAACGTTCTGGCAGGGTTACTAGTCTTTGTTGAAGTCCTGACGAAGACCAGCCCCCTTGTTAAAACGTTGCTTTCAACTGCATACATTGTTCCATTGTGTCGTATCGAATCACGCGTCAATCTTTCAGTAGCATAGCCAGAACGTTTTCTGGGGAGGGGGGGGGGGGTTCAACCATACTTTTCGTATGTTCGTGCGTGCGTTTGTGCGTGTGCGTGTATATATTCACACGCAAAATTGAAAAAATTTCGGAGAAGGGGCTTCACCCCCCACCCCACCCCGGCCCCCTGGCAACGCCAGTGCAATATTTACATGCAATTTTGTAATATTGTTACGAAAAATGAGACCATGCAGTGGCTCAGCTACAAACACAGGGTGCGCACCACAGTTTCCAAATGCTTTGGAAGGATGAAGTTTTAAAAGCAGCACGTTCAAGGCACTTCCTCAAAAGACCTATCCCTATGACGGCGTTCCTTGTCAATTGCAACCCATGGTGACAGGCTTGCAAGGACGGGCTCCATGGACCTAATATGTACAGATGGCCTATCTGGTGAGCCTTGATATTTGATGCAGCGGCACATGGAGGACACAACCACGCACACATAAAAAATGACGCAGACACCGGCGCCTGTGTTTGGGTCATTTTTATGTGTGCGTGATTGTGTAATTGTGCGTCGCTTCATGAAATACCATGGCTCCATAGATTGCAGTCTAACTTCATCTAAGACAGTCGAAATCGAATCGTACTGTGACAAGTTCGCAGTTTGAAACATTCTGAGTATACGCGGTGAACGCTGCTATGCATGCGAGCGTATTAGCTACCCTCTCTTTCCTTCTTCTTTCCTCTATTATTTACCACCCCTCCCCCACGTGTAGGGTAGTAAACCGGGTGCAACCTGGTTAACCCCCCTGCCCCTCTTTTGCATTCATCTGTCTTCTATCGCAAGCAATGAGCAAGACAGTGTAGCAGTGGCGCATAGAATCACTATTTCCAAATTTCTACATGCTTTTGAGTTTTGAGTTGTTAACTTGAAAACGCCTTGAGTGTTTTGCTATGCGATGCTGCTTGTGAACGCAGCACATGCGTGCAGTTATGATCGACCTGCCACGTTGGTCTGGTGGTTATGGTGCTCGGCTACTGACCCGAAGGTCGCTGGATCGAATCCCGACCGTGGTGGCCGCATTATCGATGGAGACTAAAATGCTTGAGGCCCGAGTACTTAGATTTAGGCGCACGTTAAAGAACCCCAGGTGGTCGAAATTTCTGGAGCCCCTCCTATGCGGCGTCTCTCATAATCATATAGTGGTTTTGGGACGTTAAATGCCAATAATAATAATTATTATTACTGCAGTTATGATCGATTTACAAGGATAGGAGGAGGATAGGCTGAGGAAAGGAAAAGACGCAACTTCCGCAGCTCTAGTTGGGAGCACGGCTCAGCGCCAACACCTTCTGTGCAGCGTACAATCCTACGCCATTTCCTTCTCGGGATGCTGCACCTATAACATCGTCATTCTCTCATTCTCACCCGGGAACGGGAAAAGACAAAAAGGTGCCACGTGCCCCCCGTTTAGCGCACCGGCACGCGCCTCGGGACAAAAGCGAAGAGGACGCCATTACCACCACCGCGCAAGCTGCAGGGCCTTTACTTCCTTCCGGCAAGCGGGAGGCGGCGATGCTGCCCTGAAGCATTCGCGACAGCGCCGCCGAATCGCCGTTCGCACTGTCCCTTTTGTTTTCGCGTTCCGTTACGCCCCCCTCGCGAGCTAAGCCTAAACGGCCGAGCACGACGCCGGAAAGAGGCGCGGCCACGCCCCCGTGCGACGACGAAACGTCGTTAGCGTCTCCGCGCGCCTGGATGATGCGCATTGTTTCCGGATAGCGCGCGACCCCTCTCTGAGCCATCGTTTCGAATCGGAGCGGAGCGCCGTCTTCTCTACACGCACGGCCTAGCTCCTCTTCCTCCTCGTCGTGCGCGCCATCTTGAAGAGCCGGCTACCAAGCGCTCGTCTCTCGGTGCGGCTGACGTAACGCGCCGCGCCTCGCTCGGTAACGTCCTTCGGAATCGCGGTCCAGTTACTCGGCGATTACGGCGTGGAATCGTTGACCCTTCGCTCTTTCTTTTCCCAGCACGAGTCCCCGCTCGAAGACGAGAAGAGGACCGGAAGCGATCTACGCTGTGATGTGCTCACGGCAGGCCCATAGCCAGAGGGGCGGGGGGGGGGGGGGGGGAAGGGGCTAGCCCCCTCCCCCCCCCCTCCCCCCCCCGCCTGAAATTCGGATTGACGGGGGGTGTTTTACCGAGAAGAAATAAGGAAAATAAGGGGTTTTCAAGGTTTTCAACAGGTGCCCCCCCCCCGAAAAAAATTCTGGCTACGGGCCTGGCCGGGTGGACTTGACGGAGCGTTTTGCTTACGGTTAAGTTTGTCTACTGTCAACGGATGTGACGCGTAAGGCGATATATAGTAAACTGTGAGGCAATAATTCAGGGTTAGTTGTTACCTGTGCTACCTCAACAGCCTTGATAGGCCGTTTACTTTTTTTCACTGACCAGCTATACCTTTCGCGGCAGCGTGCTGTTCCTCCGGAGACGCTATTCCAACCACGGGTAAAGCTAGATCCCAATGTTGTCATTCGTGCTAAGGAAGTTAGCGAGAAGTCAGTGCGTCCAGGCGACGCGGAAACGTGGCCCAAAGAAATGTCTTCCTCGAATCGATGCATTTCTTGTGACATATATAGTGCAAAATATTTTAAAGAAGAAATGTTTGGACTGTACACTCGTGTCCCAACTGAGTTAAATCCATGCGAGCCGCATTTATTTATCCCATTTATAAATCGTTGACTGCTTTATTGATATCGCTAGGCAAGTTTTCCTAATGCATACACTCCGTCGGGCGCAACTTAAAAGGACCGGCAAACTCGTTTTCAAGCAACGAATATTCGTTAGGCATGGATCACCCACGTCAAATCTGCAGCCAGTAGCTTGCAAATGAACATTTCATTTCACTGAATAAATTTAATAATAACATCTGGCACCTTACGTGCCAAAACCTCGGTATGATTATGAGACACGCCGTAGTGGAGGGCTCCGGAAGTTTCAACCATCTGGTGTTCTTCAACGGGCACCGACATGGCACAGTATACACGGGACTAGATAGTGTTTAGCCTCCATCGAGATGCGACCGCTGCGGCAGGAATCGAACCCGCGACCTTCGTGGGGTAGCAGCCGAGCACCGTAACCCCTTTACCACCGAGGCGGAGTTCACTGAACATATTCACACTGGAGATAACCTACGTGTGATTTTGACACGTAATTTAGGTATTCCCTTTACTTGTGCTTGAGGCGGTGCTATCAAAAGACACCCCGTTTCGAGCGTCTTAATTTTCTGGTTGATGTTCACAAAGCCTGAGCGATGCACCGTTGAAGAGCAGATATATTCTATGATTATATATGCACGGATGCTAGCCTCGAGTCAACGTACGGTCGCTCATTTTGTTCAGATGAATCACTGTTAGCGCTCTTCACGGAATTAACACAACGCAAAATAGATACTGCGCATGCGCGAGCAAGTTTGTTTACCAAAAGAACAGCCTCGACCACAGACTAGCAGAACGAACTATTTTTTCCGGTTCAACTCCTCCCTGCCTTTACTTTCTCTCGTTTCTCCCTTTCTCTCTGCACACTAGGGAGCTTATAATGACTCCTGACGTACACACACTAATATTTGAAAGGCATTTGTGGTGCTCGCGCACCTTCGTTGGAATCTACAGTGTACTAGATAGTACACTCTATAGTACAATCTAGTACACTCTATTGGAATCTGAAGGAGTGAACGCGCGGAGGCCGACAAAAGCAGTCTGGGAACGAGAGGTTTCGTGGGAAACATATTCTTGCAGGAAAGCCAACTTACAGATGTTGCAAGGTGTGCACTACAGCGGGCGTTCACTATTTTGCAAAGTGTTATTCTCTGTTGGTTGGAGCCCGGACATGAGCATTGCGAACTAAGACGTACCAAGCCAAGTACGACGGTGTAGACACGCTTTGCGATGTGTGTGGAGAGGAGGACGTTTCTGTAAATGGCTTCGCCGTATACAGTCCCAGGCAATACGGATGAATTTTTCAAAGCATTGGGGTTTAGGGACAGCGCAGGAAAAATATACTTCAAGCAGGTAGAAATTACCACGAGGAGGTTATCTTATTGGTGGTTAAAGTTAAGCCAGGAGCAAAATCATAGGCGTGCGCAGGGTTCCCCTTCAGGGGGGGGGGGGGGGCGAAGGCTCGTCGCAGCGCCCCCCCTACCCATTATGTCAATGTATGGGGCAGACTTTGCGCCCCCCCTTTCTTAGGTGGCTAGGGGGGGGGGGGCTCTGCCCCCCCTCGTGCGCACGCCTATGCAAAAGGGTACCGGCTCATACATTCATCTAGTGTCAGTTGAGTGCGGTACAATGCATGTGCAGGAACCTGCCGCTAAAGTGCCATATATACAGTGAGTGGAAGCAGTTCGGCAAGGCGTTCTACTTAACATTCAACATCACTGTATAATATGCGCAGGAGGATAGCGTGCGGCGACGCTGTTCTGTCGTTAATACCGACGTAACTCAAGAGGCTACGCAAACAGCCCGAGGGCGGCGCTCCGAGGAAGAACCTCCTCGCCCAAGGTGTAACCGCGCACGTATTACAGTATCGCGAAGGTCGTCGCAACGTCTCGTTCGCTCTGGGCCCCAAATTGCGACCGCGACGCGACGGCGACGACCGCGAATCTAACCGCAACTCTCGGCGCCACGATTGCATACGCGACTAATGAGAAGCGACTAAACCGCAAGCACGCCACTCATTATCGGTCTCGCTGGTCACGGGAAGGTCTATCTCCCTCTCCGTTCCCTTCAAACAACTTCTCAAACACGAGACCCACGCAAGCGCTTGTACACCTTGCGAGCACGCGAAGGTATAGAAACGACAGCCGAGACACACAGGAGTGATCGAAACGGGAGAAACGAACAAAACATTAATGGAACTTATTGGGCGGTAATTACACGATGCCGCTGCGGCGGCTGCTTAGCGGTCGCGGCTGGCAAGTGAGGCAAAAAGGCAAAGAAGGGGTCGTGCAAATAAGGAACGACCGCGAACACGCCCAGCAATGTCGACGGTCGCACAGTTTTCAGCGCGCGCGACGCGCAAATTAGACGACAGCTGTTGAGCAAGCGAAAACGAAGCAAGGGGGGGGGGGAGGGGGGGGGGGGTGACACCGAACTGAACAAACCTGGGAGCGCGCGAACACACGCGACCGAGTTGAAGGGCGAACAGATCCATGCACGCAAAAGCCAACGAGAAAAAAAAAAAAAAAAGAAAGAAAAAAAGTGACAGCCCGCAAATGCTGCTTTATGCGGCCTGTTTGTGGGTACGCACATTCGTGGCGA
Source organism: Rhipicephalus appendiculatus (assembly GCA_030522465.1). NCBI lineage: Eukaryota > Metazoa > Arthropoda > Arachnida > Ixodida > Ixodidae > Rhipicephalus > Rhipicephalus appendiculatus. The sequence goes on from JALIZH010020216.1 coordinate 9,647,385, forward strand.
CATCACCTCGGGTTAACTTCCGTGACAGAAATGACGACGACGACGGCAGATCGACACGAGATCAGAATAAAAGCAAAAAAAGAAACACGATCGGCATCAAACACTCTCCGATTCGACCGACCATCCCATCGGTCGTCTCTCCTCTCGTTTAGCATAAACGAGAGACTGCCCACTATCACGCGACGAGCTGTGACAAGCTCTGGGAGTCTAAAAAAAGAGGCAATTAGTACAGAGCGCGCGGCCGGTGTTGGAGGACTTTCGTAAGCGCAGGCGCGTTGAGATGCCCTTCATTACCGACCAGGAGTAAAAAGCGAGCGATCAGAAAAAAAAATAATAATAAGAAAGTAGATTCAGAAATCAGGAAGATGAGAGCGGAATAAAAATCGAAACCGCAGGATGTCATCGTCGCCCGTCGTGCCTTTCTTTCGTTCTTTCCGCCCTTTTTATCATGCGGAAGGGCCAATCTGTGAGCGTCGCCACATTGGCTATTCCATCGCGTGATCCGAACGCTTCTTCAGTCGGGAATGTGGGAAACCAAAGCGCGCATCTGCGAAGAAAGAAGTAAAGAAAGAAAAGAAAAAAATAAGATGGACGTATCACGGATTAGCGGGTCGCATGCTAGGCTCGTGCCGTGCAGAGCTTCTTTGCGGGCACGCGACGTAGAACGAAAAGGACGAACGATGGATTCAGCGGCGAACGAGAGGATGAAAAGCTTTCCCGACCGCAAAATATGTCGTATAAAAAAAAAAGAAAAAGGAAGAAAAGACACGGTGACATAGGCGTCCATGCGCAAAGGGTCGTCGGTGTGGTCGCGCGCCATCCTCAGCGCAAAAGACGCCCGCTTAATTTCTCGCCAAATCACGCGATACTAATCGGCCGCTATCACGCTATGCACAGATCTCCCCTTCCCCACCTCTCCTCCCTTCTCACCCCTGGCGGAAAGGACGCGAGTGTGGCCACCCCCTTTATGCGGTATTAAGCGTTGTGGTACCATCGTCATCCGGATCGCGTTGTTCCTGTTGGCCAGAAAAGAGTAGGTATAGACTATTTTACCTAAGACATGGGCGCCGCCATCTTGGGCTGTTAAGTCGTTGTTTCCTTGCTTTTGTATATTGCGATGTTAATTTATAAGGCCATGAAAGATCGTATGCACCAACTCAACCGTTTTCATGTGTATGCGTCCACTGCAACACTGTTCGTTTAGTTGTTAAAGATGCAAAACACCAAGGTTAACAGCCCGCATGGCGGCACCCCAACACCTCTGTAAAATAGTCTATACACGAAACAAATTTTCTTTTTTTTTCTTTCAAGGTGAAAATGTTAGATGTCACGTCAAACGCGAAAATTGGCCGTCAGGTGCCGGCGGCGTCCCTGCTGCAGCGGCGTCAACACGAGCGATGCAAAAGATCATCATCAAGCGATGACGTCACAGATTGCCGAAATTTGTGACGTCATCATGACGCCATCACATGACATCGTTGCTCGGTCAAAGAGGGCCGATCACGGAGGCAGTGCATTACTAGGTGAGGTGCAGAAAGTTTGCAATGTCACCGATCACGTTAGGTGCAGAAACCTTTAGGAAATAGCATGGGGGGGGGGGATCAATAAATCAACAGCGAAGAAAAAGAAGATGGCTTTCGCCGTCCACTCGTCTTAAGCAAATGCATAACAGGGACTGTGAGTTCTACAGCAGAGCTGTTAAGGTGGTTGGCCGTATGTCGTCGATAAATTATCATCATCATGAATACTTGTAGCGCCATCTTCGTCCTTTTCTTTATAGCCTTGCTCTTCTTCCTGCTCTGCATTGCTACAAGAAGCGTGCGTAAATCTCCGGCGAGGAATGCAACAAGTTGACGGGCGAATCTTTTCGGCATAATTCGTGAAACCTACAGTGTACGTTCACGCGAAGTCATAGGCAAACAATCTGACGCTTGGTTCATAAACGAGATAAATAAATTGCTAATTATACTCCTACGAGGCTTGCCGCGCAGCCACCCACCCCTTTTGTCTAAGCAAATGCATAAGGGACGTTGTGAGTTCTACAGCAGAGCTGTTAAGGTAGAGGTTGGCCGTATGTCGTCGATAGAGAATTATCATCATCATGAACCAGCACGCGCGCGCCATATCTTCGTCCTTTTCTTCATAGCCTTGCTCTTCTTCCTGCTCTGCATTGCTACAAGAAGACGTGCGCCGAAATCTCCGGCGAGGAATGCAACAAGTTGACGGGCGAGAGAATCTTTTCGGCATAATTCGTGAAACCTACAGTGTACGTTCACGCGAAGTCATAGGCAAACAATCTGACGCTTGGTTCATAAACGAGATAAATTGCTAATTGTCTCCTACGAGGCTTTGCCGCGCAGCCGCACACCCCTTTCTTTTGTCTAGTCTCACATGACCAATCGTGCGCGATCAACTGATTTCGCTTCGTCTTGTGCGTTTTCTACCGCCCAACCGGGCATAGCAGCGGTAGACAAAAAGCGCGAAATCCTGATAGGCTCAACGCGTGGTAGTGCTGACATTTTCCGCGTGCTTTGTGAAGAAATGAGTGGCAAGAGGAAAACAGCGCCTGTGAAAAGGGTAATGAAGACGAGAAAGACGCCACTCTGTTGTCTTGAACTATATGAGTGGTTTAGGGGTCTTCTTCTGCACGAGCTCAAGTGGTGAGATGCAAAAATGTGACGACTGCAAGACGAGGGTTTCGATAGTCGACAGCATTCTCGTACGCTCTAGCTTCGAGTCAAGGTCTGAGCAGATCACGAACCATTATCTCTTTCAATGACGATATTCGGTCAGTCGCTGTCATTAAGCTATCGGTTAATCAGAAAACGAGATATCGATTGTGCTATCACCATTCCGAATCGCTTCGCGGCTCTATGGAACCTCATTCGCGCTTACTGCTGCTGCTGTCTGGGATGCGATCAGAGCTGGTTTTCGTTTATGGTGGCACAACCTCGTTCTTTCACTGCATACCGATCGAGGTGTGTTTGTTAAGGCGAAAGCCTTAGATGCCTCACTAAATGCGAAAAGTGCACATGACCATCGGCATCAACACGTGTGATGCAAAAAGTCATCACTTGATGACGTCACCTATGGCCTATGACCTATGGACATGATGACGTCATCATGACGTCATCATGACATCACGATATGGTAGATATCTTCATATGAAATCGTCGCTTCGTCAAAGGCGGGCCGATCCCAGAGGCATTGCGAAGCCATGCGAGGTGCAGAAAGCTTCAAACGCCTCCGATCACGGAGGCAGTGCAAAACCACGTTGGGGGCAGGAAGCCTTCGGTGTGGGCGCATCAATACAGTAGATTGCGAAGAAAAAGAAAAAAGATGGCTTTCGCCTTCGAGACGCCCTAGGCAAATGTTTAAGTGGCCGTGGGAGTTTTTGTGGTTTATCTGCCCCATCGCACATTGCCGATTTATTGGGGCCAGGTGTTAAGGCAACAGGTTGTGTTACGTTTAGTAGGATGGACATATTTAAGTGCCATAAGCCCACCTCGCACCGTGGTCTACGGATGGAAGACGCCGGGCAGTTGATCGGGTACGCTTCACAATCCAGCAAATGACTGTACTTCTATATACTGCACTACTTTATACTCCGTCGCTTGAGGATGGGTGCTGCTTTTACGAACGCCTATTCACTCCCAATGGGAATGTCAGGCATCGGTTGTTGCACGCGTTGTTTAAAAGAAACTCGAAGTCATCTGAACTGTGTGCCAAACAATACGAAGATCAGTTATGTAAAATATGGTTGATACACCGTCAGCAGAGTGTTATCTAGATCCCGGGACCGAGGTCTCAGCGTGTGGTATATGCAAGGCCACCAGGGTGCCTCGTGAGGTGCAGCAACCGGATAGTTAGCGTATCATACAGGGCCCTTAAACAACCTTTAAAAATACGAAGAACGAGTGCGGTATTTTCTGCACAGGCGTCCCGTCTTTAACGGCACAATTAGTGACGTCAGCAGCCTGTTCACCTGACGTCATGAGAAAATAAGCTCTCGATTGATCCATATACGAGTGGTATCAGTTGCGAACTGTTTCCCACCATGCTTTGTCGTGCAGTCGCTCGCCCGTTCTGCATTGTCTCGCAAGACTATCGTGCGCGATCAACTGACTTCACTTCGTTTTGTTGGTACTGGAATGAGCAAGAGCAGATAACAGCCTGTACCCGAAAAGCGCGAAATCCTGATAGGTTCGACGCTTAGCGCTGACATCATCCGCGTGTTTTATGAAAAAATAAGTGGCGAGGAGGAAACAGCGCCTGTATAAAGGATAGTGAAGGACAGAAAGAAACCACAACATTGAGATCGGAGTGATTTAGGGGCCTCTCAAACGTGGAACCGTTATGGAAGAGTGCCGGCAGAGTATTCGATGTGATACCAAACTCTCATATTCTAAATACTCAGTACAAAGTGGTCGGCTCCCCGACTGGATAGCTACACGGGAACTGCTGGCGAAAGAGGCTTGATGTCACATATCTACAGTAATCGCCGATCGATTACCGATTAGCTAACGGGTCCTGACATATCTGCGCGCACCGCGAAAGGAAGGTGCCGAGCGTTGCCTGCAGCACAACGTGACAGATTCCTCGAATATCTCATGCAGTCGATCCTGCTCGTAGACCTCGCACGCCCTTGAATTGGCGCCTGCGTGGCTTTAGGCACGCGCCCACGAAGTGGCAAAGCTATATACACCCGAAAAACCACGCAAGTCGCTCTGTGCTCGTGACCTTCCCGTATCTGCGCAAGAGGCTCAGAGCGGAGCATACCAAATTCCAAATCTCGTTGGCTTCCGAGAGGGCTCCGAGGGCTATTATGTGAGGGCAACCCCCTCATTGGCTCGCGCAGCGGCTGGCGATGGCCGCCGAAGAAACAATTAGCCGCCGCTAAAGCTCTTGATCTCTCGTAAGAAGAGAGAACGAACACACGCACACACACACACTCAGATGCATGTGTCTACGCAGACACATGGATAGACGCACTAACTGAATATCAATGAGGAACCCTTCGGGGTGCCCACATTCCTCGGGATAGCGTAAATTTTCCGCGGTGTAAGAGAATGCAGCCGATCAATTCGATCTATCTCCTCGTATAAATGCATCGTGAAGAAAACAAAACAAGAAAAAAAGCAATAAATATTCGAGACGGAGAAGAAGCGGACAAGGGTTTCGAGCGGAAAAAGGTAATCGGCAACGGGGTTGCAGTGATTTGTGTGTGACGTGCCAGTCGTTAACCATTGGCACGAGGGGGGGCGCCTAAGAAGGGGTTTGGGCGAAGTTTGCCCCAATACATTGACTTAATAGGGAGGGGGGGGGGGGGGGGGCGCTGCGACGAACCTTCGCCCCCCCCCCCTGAAGGTGAACCCCGCGCAAACTATGTCCATTGGAAATGGAAAACCGCGAGCTAAGCGGCGAGGGAACGAATGACCGAGCCCCCTGGGCGGGCGCAGTTCCCGCGAGAATACAGCGATAATTTGTCGTTCCTGTCGTATGGTCTGTCGCGGTCGCTTCCCCATCATGAACGTATACCAACACGCCCAACTGGCAGTTATTCTAGACTAACTAAGAAAAGTTCCTATAGAGTATTCAGCTACATCGAGGACAGCGGCTGCTCTACAACGACGGGATCCATAACCGCGCGCCGCAGGCAGTCTTGGCAGGATTCGCTGCCATCTGGAAAATCACGCCTTCAACGCAGCGAACATGAGGTGATCTCGAGAATGCGAGAAATCAAAAAAGTAAAGAAACGAGAAACAAACGCTATCAATCAGAGCGATAATACCTCAGGGCATCGGCTTGAGCATTTCCAAAAGCGCTGCGATGCCTTGACTCCATGAGAACGCGTCTTTGTTGTCATTATGAATGGTAAATGAAGATCGGGAGACAAGAGTGTGTATATATATATATATATATATATATATATATATATATATATATATATATATATATATATATATATATATATATATATATATATATATATATGCTGAGTGCCCTTAATGGCCTTCGAATCTGCATACAGCTTCCGAATAGAGAGCGCGATGGCGCCGCCTATAATTGGAAACGAATAGCTTTTTCCCGTCGCTCGTAGCCTATATTCTCAGGTAATCCAGTGATGCTGCCGCAGCAGCAGATTGCATTTCGTCGTTTGGCTAGCTGCCACTGCTTTACGTGGCAGAAAAGAACACCTATTTATGCATAAGCGAGGAGTATAGTGCCGGTTTCCAAATGTTTTTGGCTGCATTACTTGAGCATCGTAAGCGTATCGATGATCTTACCTCCTTTCAGTGGGCGAAGAAGGGCGCGATTATACTTTGCTTAGCGTAGCGACGTCTATACCCTTACGGAAATGCCATATATGGCACCTATATAAATTATATGTGGCCATACATGGGTATATATGTCAGTGTATATGGCTACCGTTTACCATATATGGCTGTAAATAGGGCCATATATGGCGCGATTGGTACATATATGGGGTCAAATACAGCCATATATGGAGCGGCTGGTCCATGTATGGGGTCAAATCCAGCCATATATGGTGCGGCCACACCATATATAACACCAAGTAGATCCCCTTATATGGGGAAGTGCTCCCATATATGGGATGAACAACGTATATATAGCACCAGTCATTGACTTTTATGCGGAATTTCATATGTGGCAATCCGTACAGAAAAGTGGCCTATTATCTACATCAACAATAGTATGAAGTACAGATATTGTTTTTGCAATGCAATCCCAAAAGATCAAATATTAAGGTTTATGTGCGTGACAGTGCAAGGTGTGCGAACTCGTGTAAAACTTTAGTGCAAGTTTTTCATGTACTTTAGGTTTTCATTAATAAGCTGCAATTATTACGACGTCGTTAGTGTGTAATTATATATACGAGAGCAGAGATGTTTTACAAGGGCGCAATCCTGTCGGCACACATAACACATGCAAGCTCCCAAACCTGGCTATTATGATTAACCAATGCGATATTTATAGTTGTGGTATATAAAAAAACCGCCATGCATGCAACTTCGATTGTCCGCAGTAATGCTGGGTTAAATAAATAGTATTAAGTTTAAATGCAGTTTTTTTGCTGGCACATCAGTGCACAAGATTGCTCATAATACGAGGGTCGTCACGGCTACATGCTACACACTTCATTTAACGAGATTTCTGTGAATGTAGTTTACTCACATCTGCGATTACTGTCGGCTGTCATTTACCATAATAGTATGCGCATTGCAATGTTTGAGGGAGTATTTTCAAAGGCAAAATTATGTCAGTATAACTTACACGCTTTTTGCTGGCATTCAAAATTGAAGTTGGGCTGATCCCTTGCAAAAATGCATATTGAGTTTCATTAGGCGGCGTATAAAGTTCTTGACTGTGCTCATTGTCAAGTTAACGTGAATTTGATGAGTACACTCATAAAGAATTTATTTGACGTGGGGTTTGAAAGCGTCAATTGAATCTCATTTGATACACACTTAATGGGCATACGTTAAGAAAGGTGCAATTGACTCACACAAGATACACATTTAATTGACTTAGTATTGAACACTCAAAATGCTGAATATTTATAATACCACCCTTTAACGTAAGCTGCCGAATTCATAAAACTTCTCTTTTGTGTAGGTGCGTCATTTCTTGGTCGGGATCGCTAATACGCGCCCCATCAGGTTTGGCTTAAATGTTACCTTGCGAATGCAATTATCATGACACGTGTTTGTGAATCAGGGCCTTAGTTTACAGCTCTCCGTGGAGCAGCCAGGCATTAAATAAACCTACACGGAATCACATCCTTTCAACACTAATAGTGTGGCGCATATGCTTGTGAATTATGGATACCTGTACATATTTACATACGTGCACAATTACACACTCGCGTGCAGCGGTTCATACGCACCCGGACATTCGCATTCGATTCAATGGGGCCAAAGAATTTTGCCATGTGAGATTATTATCGCTGATTCAATGTTCATTTCGTGCTTGTAGTACCCCTGCATTATTATTATTATTATTATTATTATTATTACTATTATTATTATTATTATTATTATTATAAATGCATGAGAAGTAAGTTAAGAATGCTGCTCGACCAAGTCGCGGTAGCCAGCGTACACGAAGCAGCGACGTGCCTGACGGATGCCTCTCTCAAAGCTCATGCACCGGCAGCTCTCCGCGGCCAGGGGGGAAACTTAAGCCCTATTGTCCCGAACCCGTCTGACCACACCCTGCTGCTTGTACGCGGTGAAGACAGTAACGAAGGTAGAGGGGCTTTTGGTCTGACGGGGTGAGAAATTCGGCGAAGGCATATTGCAAACGTTCTCTGCACACAGCAGCAAAGAAGGCGCGTCGACCCATTTACAGTAGCGATAAAGAAAATAGCGCGCGAAAACATTAATTCGTAAGGTATCAATACTGCGTCATTAATTGTGAACAGTTGAAACTTAGTTCGCCAATAAGCTTCGCAAAATTTACTTGCAGTGAGAAGCGCGCAAATTGCTGATCTCAAGGATGTTGTATCGCTGAGTCTAGTGTATCCATCCGCGCCATTGTTGCTTCTTCGCTCGCCGGGGTCGAGAGTGTGGCTCGTGTTCGTCCTTGTGATCTCTCTTGCTTTTATTTCGTGTCCAGCTACTGCTGTGATTTACGCAGGATATTAACGCAGCTCTGAGGAATCTACTTCGCTGCACGTGGTGCAATTGTGGACGCACATGGAAGTGTGTTTGTGTGTGTGTGCTTGTGGAGGTCGCTGGATTGACCATCGTTAGCTTTTCGTGCGGAAAAAATGGACACCTAAGCTTGCGTGTAAGCTTTCCCTCGCAATCTCCTTTCTGAAAAACAGTACGAATTGACGTGGTCGCCTTTAGGTGTGATTAAGTTTCTCTGGATTGACTGGCTCCGTGAACCACAAGCCTTCGCTAAACTTTACGGTAAGTTTATCATTTTGATTGCCTTCGCATGTTGTACTACAAATTATGAAAACTCGGACAGCGTAGCGGTTTGCATGCTTTGTGAGTAAATACCTTCATAATAATTGTGGTTACGCGATTAGGGCGTCGTGTTCTAGCGATTTTATTTTTACGACAACACTTTCTTTTATTCTATTTCTTGCAGACATGATTCGGCCTGTTTAATCGGAAACAAGCGCTCCAACAACGAAATATGGTTTTCGTGGTGGTGTACTTTTTGTAACAATAAAAATAGTTGTAAATATATTTGGATTTTTTTTTTGCTTTGACGTTTCAGGGAACACCAAAGATAAATTACAACTTGCTCGATTGACAAATGGAAAAGAGTTGGCAATCTGCATACCCAAGTGTGTCATGCGATTTATGTGGTCGTGTCCTAATTTGTCTGTTTTCGGCCAATTTTCCCCTTCTTTTTCAGAATTACGCGAGTTGAGGATAAGGGCTCGCGGCGATAAATTATAGCGACTGCAGTTTTTCAAGGTGGTGTACAGTGCTCACGGATTGAAACAGGACAATTTATGACTGAGTAACGCACATGCTTTCGTTTCCACCGTCTACAGTTCAGGTCATATCAGCGTTATTTCGACCAGAACGCGTAGATCAGAGCCAACATTATATTTAGAGACCAGATTCGTCGCACCATAACGTGGTTATCTCGAGCAATTGCTCATACCAGTCGTTAGACACATAAAACAAATGTGATGTCATGTTTGAATCCGTCAGTGCTGTAACATAATTTTGATCTGGATTAGGGCTTGCAACTGTTTAAAATAATGTATTAGTAGAAGTATGGAAAGCGGATTATGTTTTAAAAAGCAATTTATTAGTGTCTGGTTTGCAAGAAATATGGCTAATAGCCTCCGTTCCTACGCTCGCAGAGGCTTTTATAGCCACCATTTTTAGCAGTTGCGCTATAGTTCATTCCTAGCCAATACTTGCGCATCATAAGCTTGCATACCAATCGCTTTTGATCGAACTCTATAAAGGTTGCATATCAAATCATCTAAATTATTAACCGCACATGCAGTCCATACGGTCAAGAGCAAGTCGATAATTCCATTTGACTCACAAAAGACGCTCAAGTGACACGCAAAAAAGATTTTAAATAAAACACGGCGAACAATGTTTACAAAACTTAATAGAAAATGTCGATAAGCGTTCAATTTAACCGCAACGTATCTTTTCAGGAAAACCTGACTAACAGGGACATGTGCTGACCGCAAACTTTTAATAACCAGCAAAATTACATTTCTAGCAATAATGTCCTTCAGGTTAATTTGAGCAATAATGAGGATAAATTGAACAATAATGTTTTCAGGATACCCTTTGATTGGAGACGACAGCGACTGCAGACCGTTGGAGGCACCATTAACTATTAGAGTGCAATATTTCTAGCTGTAGAATGATTTGTGGAGCTGCAATTTATGCCAGCCGCACAAGCTGAATTCATGTATAGCCATATATAGATGATTGCCATATATGGCTATATATAGGCATCATCCATATATGGGTATATCAGGAATTGGGCATATCAGGCCATATATGGGTATATCAGGAATTGGGCATATCAGGCCATATATGGCACATATATGGCGAGCATTCATATATGGCCTGATATGCCCAATTCCTGATGTAGCCATATATGGGAATTATTATATAAGTCCATATATGGGATTTTCGTAAGGGTACGGATGTCGCCACCACGATCTTCATGATGAAGTGGGTGACGAAATAACGTCGCTGCTTGTGTACACAGTATTGAATAGATCGCAATCATTGAATATCAAGAAAAGAAGAAAGAAAAGAAGAGAGAGAGGTTAACGAAAACAGCAGTTAACATAGTAAAAATTATTTGATACGTGTTACTCACGCAGGCTAATAGATAATTACAAAAATCCCCAGTGCTCATTCATTTACCTCTTACATGATTACTCCATACATCGAACTGAATTTATAGAACGCAAATTGATCACTTTTCATGGGCCTGCTGACAGGACAGGAAAACTGATCGCCAAGATCGCCGCATTAGTTCAGGAAAACTGAAACAACATAAGCAGTTTTTATTTAAAAAAAAAAAAAAACCTTCAGGAGCCCTTACTCTATCAGTAAAGCTTGATTGACCGACGAACTACCTTTTCTTGTTTCTTTCCTTTCCTTTGTTTGTCTATTTATTTCGCAATGTGCATTGCTCCCTCCTAACTACCTTTTTTTTTGTCAATGCCGAGAATAGGACCTCCGTCCACCTGCTTAGCACGCTCTAAATCCTGTTCTGCGTAAAGTGCTAGATATAGCCAGGACACTCGGCCTTTTTCGTCTGATTTCCTGGCTATAGCTAGCACTTTATCCAGGACATGATTAAAGGTGCAGCGCCACATTTCACTTGCTGCAGGCAACAACGACTGTCATGCGTTCACATCCAGGCAACAACGAAACGTGACAACGCGAAATGACAGGTCATCTCAATAAAACATCAGATTTCCTTATCACAAAGGTCACCATATCGGAGACTTCAGTGTGGCGACACGTCTAATACGGCACACGATATAGCAAGGACGCGATAGGCACACCCTATAGACAAGCAACATGCGCAATCCCAATGCGAACGACACGAAAAAGTATCGATTTCACAGCACCGTGTCTGTCGCTAATGATATTTAATGCAAGTTACACGGTGCTTACAAGGTACTAATCCGCGTAAATGGCTACGAACACGGGCGCACCCTGATACCAATTAACGAGGTATCAGCGTAGGAAGCGAGGACACTGTCTACCGAAGATGGGCTGGCGGGATCATCCGATAGCTTTTTTTTAGTGTGTTTCGTCACACATTTTGAGCCAAGATGGGGAACGCCCTGCGTAGGACTTTTTGCCTGTCTAAACGTGCACACAGGTGTCAGGAAGACCTACAGCCCATGGCACGGCGGCACGTAGAAAAAAAAAAAAAGAAAACATTACGAAAGACGGAAGGCGACGCGACCACCCGCCAGTCAGGCACTTAGCAACAGCCACGAGTACTTCTCGCAACTGCGCGAAAGCGCCCTACACTGAAGCACCGCTTGTATGTAAAGTTGGAGCTTCTTCGCTTCGATAAGATTTATAACGAACATCTCAGTCACGCCCATGCAACTCGGCGCGAATCCATCCGCTTCGATGCGGCATTGCCAAGTATATGCACCTTCCGTGTCGACTTCTATGTCGTCAGTGGTGTTTAAAATTGCGCCGGTTGGTGCAGCAGCCTGGATCACATTACGCAAGACGACGGACGCCCCCTCCCGTTAAATTACTTGGACCGTGGCCTGAAAAGCATCTTCAGCAAAAGGCGAGCATATTAAAATACTTCTTAGTGGACACTATACTGGATAAGCACTCGTGATGAACAGCCATGTGTTGCTATAAACGAAGCGATATGTTAGTGTATGTATACTGTGGGCTGAACTTTAGTAGAAATGTGTACGTGTAAACGAACGTTCTATTTCAACGTGAACTCATGCAAGCGAACTGTCTATTTGCCATGTTATTTTCCTTATTTGTTTTAGTTTGTTATATGCTTTCTTTCTATGCCTGTCCATTTTTTTTAACACGAAAGTGTTTTATGCCGGGGTCCACCAAGATTTGAGCGACGTATTTCCGTCACGGAAATGACGTCGAAAAAATACGCATGATCAGAAGACAAAGAAAAAAAGTTCCGTTAACGGGAGTCGAACCTACGACCTCTTGGTCCGCGGAGTGGGCACGGAGGCACGGACAGAATGAAGGACTCACGGCACATTTTTCTTGTTGTGCAGCTCCTGGGCGTTCTTTCAGGCCATCGCCCGGATCATCGATGGCTTCCCGCCGTCCAAATTCCGTGCAGCTGCTCGGCATCAACAGACCCGGATATCATCTGCGCAACCGCTGAATCTTCACGTGTGCTTGAAAGCGCAGCACCCAGCCTTCTCAACAGCGCCACTGCTTGCCCTATTCATGAGCAACGCAGTACAACGTCAGCGATATCGTCACGGCTGATAGCGGGTGGTTTAAAAGCACACACCACCTGCCACCCCGCCAGTGGGCACGGAGGCACGGACAGAATGAAGGACTCACGGCACATTTTTTCTTGTTGTGCAGGTTGGTGGTTCCTTTCTCTTGCCTTGCAAATGTTACAAGACTAGTGACCGGTTTGCGATTGTGCTTCCGTGCCCAGAAGCATTGTTCGAACCTTTCTCTTCTTTGCTGCTTATGCTTTGTGGCGACATTGAAGAAAACCCAGGGCCTGACAAGGCCATTACGGAACTAATTCAGATGGTTAAAGAGACAAATGAGCGTTGTATTAGAATTGAGACTAACCAATCCAGTATGTCACGGGCATTGACCGATCTTAAGGTTTCCCACGAGACAGTCGCGACTGCTGTGGCCGACATTACAGTGCGGCTGCAAACGGTAGAAAAAAGGGTTAACGACCTTCCAAATGTGCAACAAGAACTATCTGTCACACGCCAATCACTAATTCGCGTGGAACAAGAGACTATTCAGCTACGAGCCCGGCTTGACGAAGCCGAAGACCGGTCTCGACGTGATAACCTGCTATTTTACGGCTTACCAGACGTTTCGGATGAAAACGCGCACCAATCTGAAGAAAAAATTATCGCGATGGCCCGTGACAGGCTGGATGTTGGCTTATCATCCGAAGACATAGCACGCGCACACCGAATAGGCAGATACGTGGCAGGCAAGAATAGACCGCTCATTGCTAAATTTTGCAATTCCAAGTCGAAAATGCTCCTACTGTCTAAGAAATCTATCTTACGGGGTAGTGGCATTGGCATTTCCGAAGACTTCTCTGCATCAACTCGCCATGCTCGTAAAAAGCTGACAGAGTTCGGCATTGGTTTAAAAACGGCGTTCAATCTGCGGTACAAAAGGCTATATGCAAACAATAAGTGCTATGTGTTTGATGCTCTCGCCAACACTGTCTGTGAGGCACCTTCCGCACCAGTCGCCGCTGCCGCTGCCCCGAGGGCGACCAGATCAGGTCGTCCTTATTCTGCCGCTAGCTAGGAGAGTGCGAGGGGTGGTGGCTCACCATCACCATCAGTGCTTTCAATTCTTTATGCCAACATTCGCAGCCTTATTCCGAAAAGAGACAGTCTGAGTGCTTTAATCAATGACACGGATGCTGATATAATTCTTTTATCTGAAACCTGGCTATCCGACCAAATTGCATCGCGTGAACTTTTTCAATGCCAAAAAACATTCACTGTACTTCGTTGTGATCGCTCTGAGAGAAGGGGTGGTGGTGTCCTCATTGCCGTGAATGAATGTTTCGAATGTTCGCTTTTAAATATCCCGTGCAATTTAGAAATAGTGTGGTGCTGCGTAACCATTTGTTTCCAAAAGATGGTTTTTGGCATCTGCTACCGACCGCCTAATTCTAACGGCTCTTTCTGCGAAGAAATTCATGATTGCTTAAGCCATATTTCGACACTATTTACCGGTATTCCTGTTTTCCTTCTAGGGGATTTTAATTTTCCATCAATCCAATGGTCATATCCATGCCCGCTTGCAGAGCCTGCTTCAGCTGAAACTAGTGCTTTCCTATCCACTTGTTTGGATTTCAATCTATCACAGCTAGTCAGTCTTCCCACACGTGTTACTTCCACCACATCACACCTACTAGATTTGATACTAACGTCATCACCTGATATTACATCAGAAATAACTCATTTGCCCGGACTCAGTGACCATGACGTGCTACATTTTTCAATTTCTGTACCGAGGACTAAAAGGAGCAATCGCTTTAAACTTATAAAAGATTATAATAAGGCTAACTTTGACGCTATCAACACCGAGCTTTCTTCGTTCCTAGAGAGCTTTTGTCTTTCATACACTGACGCTTCGGTCGAAGAATTGTGGGCATGTTTTAAAGACAAAACACTGCGTCTAATAAAAAAACATATCCCTGTAAGGAAGGTATATCAGTCATCCAACGCGCCTTGGTACACAAGGTACCTTAACCGGCTATCTAACAAAAAAAGTAGGCTCTTTCGTGCTGCAAAGAAATCGGCATCTGCTGATAAGTGGTCCACTTATGCCACCGCAGCAAAAGCATACTCCAGTGCTCTGAGGGAAACTAAGTTTAATTTTTATAATAATACACTTCCGTCATTACTCCAAACCAACCCAAAACGCTTTTGGAACGTCGTGAAAAGCCGGGATAATCAAACAATAACTCTTAGTGATGAATCAGGTGAGACGATCCCAAGCAGCCGTTGCGCTTCTGTACTTAACATCGTGTTTTCCCGTTCATTTTGCTCCACCCACTCTGGCATCTGTCCACAATTCATTGCGCCTAGCTACCTTCCAATGGAACCCATTTTTCTCGACTCTTCTGGTATCCGTTCCATCATTAAAAATTTAAAAAGATCCTCCTCTTGCGGTATCGATGGCATTACGTCCAAATTTCTGCAGGCTACTGCCGAATATAGTTCCATTCTACTAAACCTTATTTTCACGAAATCATTGAACAACAGTTCTTTACCTAAAGACTGGAAAACAGGCAAGGTGATTCCACTTCATAAATCTGGTGACACACACAACCCGCAAAACTATAGACCTATTTCCTTGACATCAATACCTTGTAAAATATTTGAACACGTCATTTTCACACATCTAGTCAATTTTTTGGAATCAAATAAGTTTTTTCATACTAGTCAGCATGGGTTCCGTAAGTCCTTTTCATGCGAAACGCAATTATTAACATTTTGCAATGATCTTCACGCATTCCTAGACGCCGGGTTTATAGTAGACTGTGTATTTTTAGATTTCGCGAAGGCTTTTGACCGAGTCAGTCACCACTTACTCTTATTAAAACTCAGCCAGCTAAACATTGATCCCTTGGTCTTCAATTGGATTCGAGAGTTTTTGTCTAACCGAACGCAATATGTGAGCACTAATGATAACGACTCTCCTGAAATACCGGTTGGCTCTGGCGTACCTCAGGGCTCTGTTTTAGCACCACTACTTTTTTTAATATACATCAATGATCTTCCTAACCAAATCGCAAGTTCCATTTGTCTATTCGCCGACGACTGCGTTTTATATCGCAAGATTGATAGTTGTAATGACACGTTAACACTCCAGCATGATCTAAATAACATTTCAACATGGTGTAAGCTCTGGGTAATGGACCTTAACGCGTCTAAATGCAAAACAATGAGGATTTCCCGTAATAATCTGGCATGCCCTACTTATTTACTTAATAATCTTTCGCTTGATCAAGTGCTGTCTTATAAATATCTCGGTGTGCATATTACTAACAATCTCTCCTGGAAAAACACATTGAATACATCACGTCGAAAGCTAACCGCATGCTTGGCTATTTGAAACGCAACTTTTCTTCAGCTCCCCCCGAAACTAAAACAACAGCTCTACATTACTTATGTTAGATCAAACCTTGAATACGCATGCTCGATATGGGACCCTGGCCATGCTACTCTAACAAACATAATAGAAAGTGTGCAAAATCGAGCGGCCCGTTTCATCCTTAACAATTACCATCGAACTGCTAGCGTCACTAACATGAAACGTACACTTGGCATTCCCCTCCTTTCTTCTCGCAGGAAATCATCTCGTCTTTGCCTTTTTCATAAGATGTACTATCACAACGATGAGCTGAAGTCCCGATACATTGCACCAGCATCTTATATCTCCCCGCGTGTCGATCATCCTTTCAAAGTTCATGTACCTTCACAACGCACAGTCGCCTACTCATATTCATTCTTGCCAAGAACATGTCACGAGTGGAATCACCTGCCTGCGTCACTAGTCGCTATCAGAGACACAGACCGTTTCCGCAAAGCACTAACTAATACACTATAAACCTGCATCAAGCTGTTACATTTACGATTTTGTTGTTTGATTACCACTTATTTCTATCCCAGCTATTTCTTTTCTGAACATTTCATTGTTTTAATTTGTTACTTTGTGCTGATGTTCTTGCTATTTTTGTAATTCGATAGATTTATTTTTGTGCCTCTTCCTGTATCATTATATAATCGATATCGGTTTGGTATGCATTACCTTTCGTTGTTATGGCTGCCGTATTTTTGTTTTTTTTTTCTTTTATCTTGCGTCCTATTTTCGCTAGCTAATGTATAACCATATATTGTTACCATCGGTGTTCTGTTACCTAGAGTATTTTTTCTTTCGATGTTATTTTATTTTTCCTCTAATTTTCTTTGTATAATACTTATTTTTGTGCATTGTATTGATTTATTTTAGCCCCTCCCCTCTACAATGCTTCTTGTAAGCCCTGAGGGTATCAATAAATAAATAAATAAATACAGATGTACCACCAAGCGCCAACGTGGATGCATCCACGTTAAACCGTGCTATAACTGTCAAACACCTATAGACATTGTGCAAGCTCTGTTATATCAATGTGCAGTAAACATTCAACTACTTCTGTTAGGACACGTTTCACTTTCGTGTTATACCGATTCCTATGACGGAGGGATCAACCATGGTTTTTTTTTTCAGTAACATTGCAACGAGGCGCTATTTGTGGCGACGAGCCTTTCGTGTTCCAGATTAATGCAAACAGCTGTTTAATCACTTCCAAGCCCGGCATGCTTCAACTTGTGCGCAGATTAATCGTTTT
>JALIZH010020216.1:9670000-9815000 GCA_030522465.1 Rhipicephalus appendiculatus
GGTTGTCCGCGCGCACCCATTGCTATCGTCGGTAAACACGTAAGCTGTCCTCTCAAGAGAAATGAACGTTCGTTGAGAACGTTTCCGATAAGCACTAGGATCGACGAAATAACGCACGGCATAACTCAGACGCGCTAAGACAGTGGACACGCAGAAGCGAAAAGTCTACAGCCGGGACATTTGTCTTCTCGGACCTATACGTCACCCAGCGTGAAAGCAAATCGAAATCGCTCGCTCATAATCCGGCGAGGTTATGAAAGGGCCTTCGTAAAATCCGAGGATTTAGCTTTGCGGCTTTACTTTGTTCATAATCGAAATTTAAAAAAAAATAAATGCACGCGTATGCCCTCGATTAAACTTAGTTTCGTGTAATTCGTGGAGCACACAGCTAGCTTTGGCGTTTGTGGCGTGCGCGTCAGGACGATGTCGATGCTTCGAAAAGGTTGCTGTACGTAGAACACGTCAAGACTACTCGTTCACGTGTATGAATTCGCGTATACGTGTGAACGAGCGATCTTGATGAGCGAGTTTGCGAAGTCAATGTACAGTCGGACCTTCGTTATAACGAAGCCATAGGGTGTGTTCAGATAAGAACGTCGGTACATGTCCGCCGACCCCCTTTAATTTCGCCGAAAAAATATATTTTGTCTTCCGAGTCCCCAGGACCACAAAACCACTTTTGGTTTCGCGAAAAAAAAAATTTCACCTTCTCTAAAAAAATTCGCAAGTCTCCACTGAGCCGCCACCGCCTCTTTAGAATTTCGCGAAAATAGATTTTCGATGAAACGCTACAAAAACACCTTTGTAGCCTGTAGGTCTGAAAAATTTTCTCCACATACTACGGATAGTTTATGTCGGCAAAAAATTATTACTTTGCAGTTTTGATGTTGTCCTGCTAAAAAAAAATCGCGAAATCGGCACAAAGCTCAATAATGCTCAAATTTAAGATTTTTTTCTCCGCAGGTATAAACGCCATACTTCCCAAAGTTTCTAAAAACATTGCCATATGTTTGGTGAACAAGTGTGCTGAACGAAATACCCGAGAGTGGCTTCAAACGTTAACCCACAAATGTTCAACTGAGGACATGTCTCTCAAAATGCAATATTTTGAAGGACATTAAAAAAAAAAACGCCATCTTCGATTTTCTTTAAACTCTTCAGAATTAAAGCCAAGCACGTGTTCTAACTTAATCTCTAAAAACATGTTGCATTATTTTTGTGAGGTCGGAGCTATGAAGCACGAAAAGTGGCCAAATTGACGTATACTGAGTAACCACAACATTGAGCGAGCATATATTTATTGTTTATTTTATTTGCATCTTTCTCGTTTTTTCGGTTATGAACAACACTGATTTTCTGCTCACAACCAACTACACCGACACCGACGCCGGACACCTGAATTTCAGCGAAACGAGCTCGTTAACGCTATCGTGTTAAACCAGTAAATGCCACTGAAACAAGGCATGCATGATCAACCAAACTTCTTACTTATTTCGGTATAACCGATAATTGGCTAGATCAGTGTTCGTTATAACGAATTTCAACTGAGTGACTTCGCCGCAAACGGCTCGATTCGTGAAGTAAGTGTGCACATTTATCTAGAAACGTAAGCTGTACGAGGTCCGGTTCTATTCCCTTATTCCAGCAATCACTCCGTTCTAGGGCTCTATCGGTCAGTTTGAGCCTTTCCATAGAGCGTCCGTACGGGTCAAGCTAGATGGAGGCACGCGTAGTGAGTGGACTGCATAAGAGAGCAGCCAATTTGGGCCGGATCGATACATCTCCGACAAGGCGTGGTGCTGCTACCTGTAGACGAACGCACAGAAAACATACACGCGCTGATGAAAGAACGACAAGCAAGCAAACAAACAAACAAAGGAAAAAACGGAGAAACCATTCCCGGCATGCACTCTGCGGTCGGAATTCGGCGAATCAGCGTGGCGACAACCTGCGCAGCACGCATGATGAACGACTCCGGTACACCTCCCCAGTTTTCACGGATTGCCTCCACAAGCTCCTACGTGCGGCCGGGTATTGCGAAGGATAGGAAAGACAAAAGGAAACAACAACAAGGAAAGACGTTAGCCGAAAAAAAAGCAAATGGATACAGGAACCACGACGGCAGCGTGGCGCCAAAAAACTGATTACCTTCGTAGTCTGCCCCCGTAACGCTCCACTTTCGACGATCCAAAATGCGGTGGAAACTGAGCACAACAATTTATATAGGATGGGCGTGCACGCACTATTACACTTGCGGTCGACGCTCGTGCGAGCTACGCGCTAGGGAGCAACCGAATCCTAATTTGCAGCGCCGGTGTCGCCTTCGTTGCCTCATCAGGCCTGGCAAAGACGTATACATGTTTTGTTTATGGCACACCTTCACGGTGGCTGTTCCGAAGAGGGTATACCTGATTTCCTGTAGATCGATGGGACAATGAAAGACGGTTGTAAGCTGATACCGCCGTAGCAAAGGCGGCGCTGTCGCTTAATGATATTTAAGGCCGAGCCTCATTAGACGCGGCTGCCTTCTTTCGAATCAAGCACTTCTTTTTTTTTTCTTACAGCAGGTAATTATTTTCTGGTGGAATAAAGACTGACTAAAGATTGCCCTTGTCATACACCGCAATTTTGTCACGTGAAATGAATAGCTTGAAAGGATGGCTCGAAAGGATTGCTATCACAGCAAATCGACGACTGGCGTGAGAGAGAGCGACTGGATGGAAGGGAGAGAGATAAAAAAAGTAAACGTTACTTCAATGGCAACATGGCAATAATGACCTGTAAATGGCTTCAAATGACGTTATCGAAGCCGTCATACTGCAACAGCAGTTTGGTGGGCAGCTGCGCCCATGAAGTCACTCTAGTGCCATAGATGCAACACGCGTGGCTTCGGTCAGACGCTGGTCAGGCACAGGCACCAACGCTAAGCAGCCCCGAATGTCCGTGCGTCGACATCGTCACACCAGGCCACGGTGTAGTAAAGTAGTAAAAGCACGTTGGCAAGGTGCGCCCGTGACACCTCGTGAAAGCTATCAAAGGGCGGACCAGACGCGTGGCTATGTAAAATCAAGTGGCCTGGATGACCGTCTTGTGAAGCAGCGGACCGCTGTCAGCCGTCTAGCCGCCACTGGCCACGTGACTCGGCTGAACACTGCCAAATATGTCAATTGTTCCACGTGTTCCGGTAACACACGTGTGCTCGGACGGTTTGTGAGGTAGTGAGATAGAGGAAGTGATTTTATTAGGAATGTCAGGCCTTTGTAGCCTTCTGCACCTGCTCCTCGTTTCTGTAATTGAAGCAAATAAATTTGAACCTTCAACTTCAACTTCTTCGCGCTTTCGCGCTTCAAAAACTGCTAATGCATGCGCAAGCGTGCCATCTCTGGCCACTCGCAGGGGAAAAAATGCGTTTGCTGTTTGGTTTAGGGCAACTCAGCGCCCATCACACGCCGTGGGAAGTGCGACTCACCTGGCAGGACCTGAGATGCTAGCAGGCAACCTTAAACCAGGCCAAGCGAGCCTCCAGAGCCAGTGGGGCCCTGTAATAGGGGCTCCTACCACGAGATCCTCCGTTTGCCGTTTGAACAAAATGTTTATTCCTCCTCCTTCAGGGCTTAACGCTCCAAGGCGACTCAGGCTATGCGGGACGCCGTAGTGGAAGGCACTTTTTCTCTGTCGTCATTCAAACATCAGCTTCGCAATTTCTTGTTTAACCAATAGCACCATTTATTGAATTTTCTACAAACACAACTTTGATTCTGTAGTTATGATTAGTGTGTGCTTTGTATTCTGTTACAGTTCCTTATCTCTATAGTTTTGTGTTTTACCGTTGTATTACTGTTTGCCTAAATATTTGAGTCACCTATGTGTTTTTTTTTTTAATTTTTTACTTTGTACTCTGAATATTTTGCTGTTTTCATTTTTTTGCTGTTAAGTAGTGTTGGTGTTCTTTTTTTTTGCGTTATAATAAGGTCCCCTACAGTGTTTACACAATGGGACCTTTTTCTGTACTAAAGGTGTCTATATTCTGTATATGTACTTAATAGTGAATATAACTTCACTTAACTTCACTCAACTTCACTTCGCTGATGGGCTCCGGATAACTTCGGCCACCTCGCTATATTTTCGACTACATCGCACAGAACACGGGCTTCTATAGCATTTCGCCTCCATCGAAATGAGATTGCCGCGACCGGTATCGAACCTGTGTCTTTCAGGTCAGCAGCAGAGCACCGCAACCACAGGGCGAAAAGGAACTGTTGCACCATTGAACAGAACCTTGTATAGCAGGGGTCTCAAGGACTCGGCCCCGGAGGCCGTATGTGGCCTGCGGATTTTTCGGTAGAGGCCCGGCCCCCATCCCATTTTTTTTTCATCCCATATTTTTTTTATGGATTTTCTTAAGCATGTTCAAGTTCTACGCCGACGTGACTGATCTAACGCTTTTTTTTTCTCTTGAGGCACTCCTAGTGGTCGTCATGTGTTGAAATTATGACCGTGGAACAAAAATGCTATATTTCAGAATCGACGTCCAGTTTTAAGCCATTCTGTCGAACAGTATCGATATGTTTCTGGAATCCTGACATCGAATCTTCTTCCGAAATGATCCATATATATGAAATATGGGAAAGGCCTTCTTTCAAAACGCAACGTTAGCTGACGTTTTACATTTTAACAAAGAGGATTCTTCCTGATTCTTACTTCTTTTCGTGTTTGAATGTACGACAAAAAACTGAATGTAAGTTGCATTAAGTGCGTAAGAAGGCATCGTGTTGTAGGCTGACGACCATATCAATGAGATCCCAGCATCTGGCTCCGCCGCCATCTTGCTTGGACAGCAAGGTAGCTTGCATCGTATTCGTCTGTAATGCTGTCTTCGCGAAGCTGTGTACTTTGCCGGCTACGTGAGTATTGGAATCAGTCTTAAGGATGACAGCTGTTCCGCATAGCCATCTATTCTGCCATCTACGGCGAGTACTGGACAAGACACATTATTATGTTCGATCTAAATGCAATGATTGAGCTGCGCATCTTTCTTTTTTTATTGTATTAGGGGTTTTTCACATCAGCAGCCTGCATTTGCGCACAGCACAAAAACAGCGCTCTGAATCCCGTCTCGCGCCGGGCCTGGCGCACCAAGTAATGAGATTATGTCATCGAACTTATCAAGCGGCAATATCATAGCGAACTTGGTACATCGCCTCATCCGCTAATGGGCCATCAAAAAGTATTCCTGTAAAGAAGCGAGCAGTGGCCCAGCATGCGGCTTCATTAAGAGGTCTTTGTTTTTTTTATTTTTAATCTTATTTTTTAACGACAACACACGGCAGCACCGCTGCGACTAACGATTCCGCATGTACCGTCGGGAAGGTCCCCTTTACGCGCACCCTATAATTTGCCTGCGCGGTACCACTACAGATTACGACAGCGTTCATTATACTCGCTGCACAAGCATGCACACCCGCGCGTCCAGCTGAAGATCTCATATATACATGTACGCATTACCGCCCGCAGTAATTAGTGCGAAGATGATTCGGGAGATATTTTTTATTGTTGATGTTGCTTTAGTGCCGCTTAATGGCTGCCCTGGAAGCCAAGGCAAGCATTTTTGAGGCGCAAGCTGTTATAAGAATTTAGTTTTTAGTTCTTGTCATTGTTGACACGTTTACAGCGGCTTCTCTGAAAGCGATAGCCCGGATTTGTGGGATGCACGCAATTATACGAAAGCTCGACTGCTAAAAGAAGATGAGGAATTGGCAACAGGGATGCTACAGTGTGGTGGTTGTTGTCGTTGTTGTTGCTGTTGTCGCGCTTAGCGCATGCTGTGGGAGCGACGGCACGTCGCGTGAATGCTATCAATCAGCGCAGTGGTTGCGTAAAATTAGATGGCCTGAACGTCGGCGCGCCGGGTTCCCCACTAAGCCGGGGGGGGGGGGGGGGGAGTTTTGTTGCACTATCCCCCCGCCCCCCAATTTGGTGGTCGAATCCGAAAGAAAGTAAGCTTTTAAGGTAACAACAGCACTGAAAGTTGGGCGAGCTGGTACTCATTGCGTACCAACTCGTTGGTACGTTTTGCGCAAAAGAAGTCATGAATTTTAAGGTAACCTACGGGATGGATGCCAAAGTGAAAGTTGAGCGACGACGTGTTTCTCCCAATGACCTGCCTTTGGTTTCCCCGCTTTCTTGGGGGTAAAAGTTCGGGACGTATAGCTCTTGGAATCTAATAACAGAAGTGCTTAGCCACCGCTATCGTCAAATACCTGCGTGGAATGACGGCACAGGTCCGAATGAATAAAGGTGGGGGGGGGGAGGGGGGGGGGGACTTAGCAACTCCCTTTCACGAGTTGGGGAGGTGGGGAAGTGGGGAGACGGGGCGCCACATTGCTCTCCCCCTACCGTGCGCACAACTACGGGCCTGAACGACAGTGTTGGCGAGCAGAGGACTGCCGTCAGCGTCCCGCAAATGGTCCGTCTGAGGAAAACTTTTGTGAAAACCAAAGTAGCGATAACTGGTGGGAAATTCACTAGCAGAAACAAAAGAGATACGTACGTGGACAACCGCCTTTGCACATCGGGAACGCATGTTTTATGCGAGTACTGGAGGAAAAAAGCTAGCAAAATAACAACACATGATTTAAAAAAAAAAAGAAACGAAAGTCATCGGTCCCGCAGAAAACCAATACAAAAACACATTTTCTCAAACTACATACCGCTGGTGATATGATTTATGGCTTTCACAATACGCGGTCATCTAGAAAGGTTTGTGACATTTCCTGGTAAGTTAATATTTTTAATCATCGCCACTCCGTCAGAAAGCAGATATTGCTTGTGCAAGACGAGGCGGTAAGCACGCTAAAAAATAAATATGTAAATATCAAAGCAAGCTGGTCTCGCACCTTATCCATATCGAGCCTAACTGCGACCAAAATTGGCCGTGTGACACCGGTATATTAAACTGCTGCGGTTAGCTTGAAAGAGTCATTTGTGATGTTCTCCTTCTTATTCGCTTGCTGTGGAGTGAAGCCAAGCGTATTGGCAGGGTGTGCATCGGCAACACTGGATTGACTCATCGAACGATTACGCAGACTTATTTATTTTTTCATCGTCTTTCCTTAATATCAGCGCGACAGCGCAACTGTGCGAGAGGGTCGTTAACTCACCGCCTCGACAGCGCCTCCTCGAAAACTGGAATAATTGCGATTACACGAGAGCGCTGTACGGCGCGGCCATATACACACCATGCAGCGCGCGACATATTGGGGTTTCGCAAAGAGGAAATGGATAAGTGCTCCTGGTATCATTTGTCAAAGGGACGGACGGGGGGCAAGCCACGACGAAAAACCTGAGCAGCTGAAGCAAAATGCGTCGTAGCAAAGACGATGATTATCGGCCATGGGGGTTGATCGGGCGTAGCGTGCGCGCGCGCGCACGCGCGCGCGCACGCACACACACACACACACACACACACACACACACACACACACACACACACACACACACACACACACACACACACACACACACACACACACACACACACACACACACACACACACACACACACACACACACACACACACACACGCACACACACACACACACACACACACACACGCGCACACAAACACACACACACACACACACACACACACACGCGCACACACACACACACACACACACACACACACACACACACACACACACACACACACACACACACACACACACACACGCACACACACACACACACACACGCACACACACACACACGCGCACACAAACACACACACACGCGCGCGCACACACACACACACACACACACACAAATAAATAAATAGAAAATAAAGGAGGGGGAGAGAAGGTAAATGCGCGAATCATGTTCGTGTATATACATGTTCGCCGTGAAAAATGATAGTCTGGCTACTTTAAAGAGAGATTTAAAGTTAAGCAAGAACAACAGAATGCAGTTATGCAGGATTAACAAACGTTGTCGTTCCTGCATAGGGGAGATGGCCATTATACTGAGCTTAAATAAAGCAACGTTGCAGTTATAGCAGCAATATCTGGGGTTTTGCGTGCGAGAGAGAGAGAGAGATGAAGAGGAAGGCCGGGAGGTTAACCAGATACTAGCATCCGGTTTGCTACCCAGCACAGGGGAGGGGAAATAGAGGCACGTTGTCGCGGAGTGTCCCGGAAATATCGACCACCTGTCCAGAGTTCTTTGACGTCCACTGACACATCACAGTACATGGGCTTCTAGCATTTCGCTTCCATCGAAATGCGACAGCCGCAGCCGGCATCGAACCCGCTACCTTCGGATCGGCAGCTGGGCACCGTAACCGTTGTACCACCAGACAGACTGCTCATTCTGTCTAAACCAGTGAATATATAAACAACGTATTTGTGAGTTTACAGACCCTGTTGGGGCTTTGAGGTCGTGTAGGGTTCCTGTAACACCGCTTGTGGAATTCGACCGTAATGATAAGCCGTTAAGGTACGTGGAAGACTGCTAACGGATGCAGCAAGCTCAGTGTATAAATGAACAAATCTACGTCATCTTGTACACAACAGCTCCGGCATTAGCAAGCTTTTTTATCTAACGCAAGGAAATACACCGGCGTACATCTCAATAAGCATGAAGGACATAAACGCTAAATGATGCCACGCACCAACGCGCTCGCGCCCGGAGCAGCAAAGCGACAAACCAAGTTCGGATTCTTTATGCAAAAAAGACGATAATCGCGCGACTCCCGTTCGGAGAGCGCCAGATATGCCTCGGGCCCCGCTTCGGTCTCAAAGCTGGGGCAGTCGCGGTTGGAGGACGCGACGTCTCTGCGCTATTAAACCGTCCGTCGCGCCATTTCCGCAGTGGATCGCCAAGTGGCGCTGCCGATCGCAATCAACGCAAAGCGTAGAATTCTGTCATTGCATCAGCGCTACTAAAGGTACAATGAGACAAGTGTTACGGAGACAGAGAGAGCGAGGGAGGTAAAATATGGTTGATATGCTGATACAGTGCTCTAGGGGAGGGGAGACTGATGTATAAGATTGTGAGGAGGTGAGATTGACGGATAAGATAATGTTGATATATACAGGGTGTCCCAGCTATCTTTAGCCAAGGGTTGAAAAATACAATATTTGAGGCAGGCGAGTGAAATCAGTTGAATATTGCTTACAGCTATCTTGCGCACTACAGGCAATTTTTTCTTTTGTAATTAACGAATTTGTTAATTAGAATTAATTTACTATCTTGTTAAATATTGACTTTACGCAAGAAACGGCAGTTGCAAAGTTCGAGGGCGTCTTCAGAAACCCCCCTTGCATCATTTGCGATAAAGAAAGTTTTACGCGTACCATTTTTTCCGTGCTGCAAAGAAAGCCCGCGAAATACAAAAAAATACCACGTGACTAGCGCAATCGCGCGCCGCGACCCTGCTGCTCTCAGCCGTGGTTTGAGCGAACAAAATCAGCTGCGACCACGAACCGCCTGCTGCGTTGCAGCAGTAGGCCGATAAGATTACGGTGGTTTCTTCGCCCGCGCTCGGCACAACTTGCACAGTCACGCGCGCCAACTGGCTGGCAACGGGCCAAGAAACCACCATCAACTTATCGGCCTACCGCTGCAACGCAGCCGGCGGGTCGTGGTCGCAGCTGATTTTGTTCGATCAAACCACGGCTGAGAGCAGCACGGTCGTGGCGCGCGAATGCGCTAGTCACGTGGTATTTTTCGTATTTCGCGGGCTTTCTTTCAAGCACGGAAAAAATGGTACACGTAAAACTTTCTTTATCGCAAATGATGCAAGGGGGGTTTCTGAAGACGCCCTCGAACATTGCAACTCTCATTTCTCGCGTAAAGTCAATATTTATCAATTTAGTAAATAAATTCTAATTAACCAATTCGTTAATTACAAAAGAAAAAATTGCCTGTGGTGCGCAAGATAGCTGTAAGCAATATTCAACTGATTTCACTCGCCTGCCTCCAATATTGTATTTTTTAACCCTTGGCTAAAGATAGCTGGGACACCCGGTATATAGAGAGAGAGTTCGGGCCCGCAATCGCAATCGGTTACTATCACAACTGAATGACGCCGCACAGTGACACTCTTATTGCGATAGCAATTATATGGACAGTCTCGGCTGATTTTCGCCGTCGCCGTCGCCGTCTGTATGTCGACGCCGTCATTCCAGACCACCTTACGGGGGTTTGAACCAGCGACCCCTCGCTCCGCAGCCTGCTAGCCAACACAGCCACAGGTCATGCTCGTGCCAGCGATATAACGGCGAGTTATTCATATGCACCATTTGCCGCTCGCGGTACGCAGATCTCGCAACAGCTTGAGCGTGTTTTCTATCCACGACGCTTTTACAGTTTCTTTCAAATTGAAAATTGCCCTTGAGATGCGCACGAAAACGTGGCTCCCTTCTGTACCACTCATGGTGTAGAATGAAACAAAAGAACACCGGGCATGCGTCAGACGCCACTGCGTGGCAGGAGACGCAGAGGGGTCATTCCGCGTGCCGCACTTTAAAAGAAAAAGAAGTATCAAACAGCGTCGAAAAGTCATATAATTATATAATCAATCCTTGGCCAATCCCCCCTGAGTGGGTATGAGCCATGTCAGAGGCAACAGCAACAACAGTGTCGGCTTCTGCATTTGTGGACACTCAGCGCGTCGCTCAAATACAAATACGTAACAACTGCGACAGTTGTTAGTTCACGCTTGTCCTGTGTATACCTATGCGTCCTTTTCGAGCGTCCTCCTTTGTGCTGCGGCGGCGCGTTGCAAGTATCGAGCTGCTTGTCGTTCTTCGTGTGACAAACTAATTTCTTGCTATCGCATTCATTGCTTCGCCCTAGTGGCGAAACTGTGACTTTTTCTTTTTCTTTTTTTATCACAAAAGACAACAGCAGTACAGGCTACGGACACAACAGAGCCTACGGTGCCCTCAGCTGAAATCAGTTATGAGGCCAGCATTCCGGAATGGTTACCTTCACAGACAGTGGTTTGCTGGAAACCTCCGTCTCTGTAGCGACGACACTCCCGCAGGAATTGTTGAATGCTCTCCTACGCGACCACAATCCTCACAAGCCGTTGTCAGCCATTCCTATGCGAAATGTACAGGGGAAATTCAAGTAGAGGCTTCAAACAAAGGCTTCTGCATGGTGCGGCGTCAGGGACAGCGCCATAGCCTGACCGCCCCTTTAACACCCCATTCCCCCCCCATCACGCCGCCTCCACCGTCAACGGTGCCCCCCCCCCCGCCTACGCCCATTACACAATTAAGCTAGAAGAAAGAGTTCGTTCCAGCAAACTGTACGATTTTATTCGACTGGAACATCAAGTTACACTTACATAATCAGTGCTCGCAACATTAAGGACTCGAGACCGGATTCTCAAGTATTAAAAGGGGTCCACAGAGAACCTACACATTACATCCAGCGAGAGACAGATAGAGCACGTATAGGGGTACCCCTGCTAGCGCCGTTCCTGTGGTTCCCGCTCTTCTGCTTCAGTTGTAGAAATGTTACCACCAGTCACCGCTCAACTTTATGCTGATATCATCGCATTAATACCGTGGTAGCTGGTCGTCTTCTGGGTCCTCACATTGCCTTCCGCTTACTCCCATGCTTGGCGCTGATGACGCATTAACCTCAAGGTTGGACAGTTACGATGCGGGGTTAGCTGCACTCCGCCTTCCTTATCTGGCAAATCGCCCCCCTGCCTTAAAGAATAAAGAAGAATGAAAACGATTATCGCCTCTAATCTTCGCCTGTTAAGGCCTCCCTTTACGAACGTTAAACGAGTGCTACACCCCATTTGAATTCACTACAGGAACATCCAATAGCTTCCGCTTACAGCCTACGACTTTCAAAGAACCCGTTTTTTCCTTTTTTTTTTTTCGAAGGCAACGTGAAAACGTTTGTCACTACGTCAATGTACGTCAACTCACCTCCACTCCTCCCGTTTTTTTCTCTTTCTTAACTTATTTGGCCCGCCAACCAAGCCGTAAAAGTACAGCAAACTGGATCTTTACTATCATCTATGCGGATATTAAGTATCCTGTGATCCGGTCTTCGGGCAACCGAGACGCGACATCTTGTGGGCAGAACGTGCTTCAACTCCATCAGTAAAGGCCGGCCAGCACATTTGGCACGTGTAAACTAGACCGTTTTGTATCAGAGTAGAGCGATCACGCGCGTGCTAACGAGTGCTCGATACGTTTTCGCCAGCACAGGAAGTGATAACCATTCGGCTGTTTACTAGAAACGGACTCCATGTGCGGCATTAGCCCTCCATGGGTACGGAGCTCATGGACGCGACGGCACCCAGGCACGAATGGCGTGGGACTGGGCGTGGACCTATGGGAATAGTCCAGTTCATACAGCATGTTAACATCGCGGATACAGTGTTTTTTTAATAATAAACACATCATGAGGAAACTAGTGGCATTAGAGCTACCAGAGTACAATTAATCAATGTAAACCAATTCATTGTGTCACTTTGGTGTCCCTTTAAACACGAGCCATAGCAAGCGCGACCGTAACGTGCTCACTGCGTTATTGTTGCCATAGTCTCCAGCCCATATGTGAGCAACAATCAACGCAAAGAAGAAGGGAGCTGGGGGGATAACAGCATAGAACAAGAAGGCGTCAGTACATTGGTCCACAAGTTTGCGACGGGCATCGACTGATCAACGAAGGCTGGTTAAGGGACAGGAACGCCTTCATAAGCGTAATGGGACAGCGAAGAAGAACGAACGGAGGAGGCCCCCCACACTGCCTCAGCTGTATTTGATTATGCGTAGGTCGACCGTATTAATTCATTCACTCAGACAAAGGTAGATGAACAAATAAATAGATAAATAAATAAATAAATAAATAAATAAATAAATAAATAAATAAATAAATGAAAGAAAGAAAGAATGAAAGAAAGAAAGAAAGAAATGAAAACTTCAGCCAATTCAGTGCCGTGAAAAATCTAAAGCCAAGCTGTAATGAAGATGATGATGATGATAATGACGAAGGCTTTCGGTACAAAAGGTCATCATCGCCATCATCATCATCATCATCATCATCATTTCGTTTTATTTACCTTTAATCACTGCCCTCTGGCCACATGACCTGCGTGACGCCTACTACTACTACTACTACTACTACTACTGCTACTACTGCTTCTACTACTACTACTACTACTACTACTGCTACTACTGCTTCTACTACTACTACTACTACTACTACTACTACTACTACTACGACTACTACGACTACTACTACTACTACGACGACGACAACAACGACGACGACGACAACGACGACGACGACGACGACGACGGCAAAGGGTACACTAAGAAAGCTTCGCTATAAAAGAAAGAAAGAAGGAAACAAAGAAAGAAAGTCTACACTGCCGAGCAAGCAAAATCATTCATCCTTAGTCCAGATAAGTCGATGTGGTCTGCAGCCAGCTATTTACCCCGCATGTTGTTCGAGTTCAAAGAAGTGCACAGGAGCCTGAAAGCATTGTAATGAGAAAAGGAAGCGCATGCACAACAAGAATACCAGGCAGACCAACGCGTAAGTCAGATCAGCCGCCTCAGCGTTCCACGAGCCACTCGCTCTCGCAGCCTCGCTCCCAGTACAACACTCAGCGAACCGCGTGGCCGTCTTCCCCGGCATTTCCCTTTGTATATGTCACGTGGTGCCCCCACGAATGTAGTACGTGCTACGCGTGCGCACGCACGCGTCCAACAAACAGCAGCAAGTCTCCGCAACAAACGACAGAAGAAGAGGCAGTGTGTCACGCGCTCTTTCCCTTCTTCTTTATTTGTGTGTGTGTGTGTGTGTTTCACGTAGGTGTATGGTTCGCTGAGCAGCCTCAAAACGTGTGGTAATGACAAATATTAATCACAATGACCGGCCCCCGGGCCAGTCTGTGGTGGCAGAAGCAAGGCGGTGAGCGAGCGAAGCGAAGCCTATTGAGGAAACACAAAGGCCGACTCCGCGGCTATAGGATACAATGCCTAAGCAAGAAGAAATAATAACGAATAACGAATATTCTGTTCGCGTGCGGCTACGCGAAAAACAGCAAACGCGAAGCGGGATGGGAACCGTAGGTCTGTCCTTGACGCGAAACACAAAAAAGTGTGCCACATTCAATGTATTGTGCTTCAGTTTCAGTATTCAGTTCATTTCGAGAATTTGTACCTGGTGGTCGCCACCGAAAGCAGCCTTCCCAAGCGACGCAACATTCGTTGCAGTACATTTTCACTTACCGCTAATTTTCCTATAGCAAGGAAGAATGAACACATTCCAACATTCTTCTCCGAAATCGATGTTATACCCATAGGCGTGCGCACGAGGGGGGCAGAGGGGGCGCTCCCCCCCCCCCCTACTCACATAGGAACATAGCTCGGCACACTCACTCATGAGTGCACTCAACTCACACTCACTCACACTCATTTGAACGTGGTGAGTTGAGTATGAGTGAGTACTCATGTGTGAGGGGTCGTGAGTGTGAACATGAGTGAGTACTCATGAGTGTGAGTGGACGTGAGTGTGAACGTGAGTGAGTGCGAAGGAAAAAATTGTGGTGAGTGAGTTTGAGTGAGTACTCCCTTAAAGTGCCGACCTATGCATAGGAAGGGGGGGGGGGGCGCAAAGTCTGCCCCATACATAGACTTAATAGGGAAGGAGGGCGCTGCGAACAGCCTCCCCCCCCTCCTGAAGGGGAACCCTACGCATGCCTATGGTTATACCCCTGTCACACTGGACGTTTGAATGTCATTCGAATGGAATGATATTCGCATCTGATGACATTATGCGGCTGCTACACAGCGATATATGATTTCATTTGAATCAAATAATAATAATAATAATAATAATAATAATAATAATAATAATAATAATAATAATAATAATAATAATAATAATAATAATAACGTCTTTATTTCCATCAACGATGGAGGAGACTGCGGGTAAAAGTCGCTTGAAGGACAAGCAACTTGACAGAGGCCCGCAGCCACCTCTACAGCGCAGGCAGCGATAGCACACATGTTCAGAAAGAAAAGAAAAAAATCATCATACAGAAAGTATAATCAGCATACAAAAAATTCAAAAGAATTCAAAAATACAAAGAATTCAAAAAATACATAAATGCACAAAATACAAAAAAATTAAAAAAAAAAACCACACTTATTTACTATGGGAGTATGCACTGATGTAATGTTCGCGCAGTAATCGTGTTGAGGTATTTCTTAATTCAATCTCTAACTTATTAAATGAGTTTAAAAGGGTAGGTAGTGTGTAAGATATTCTTTGCATAGAATAATTTGCCCGTGCAGTGACCACCTTCCACTGTTCTGCGTGACGAGTGGCTTAAGTAGTCGAATGAGTTCGAGAAACCCATTCGCCGTCGCATTCGAACCGAATGTATACTCTCTACCCGAGAGACTACTTAAAAGGTGGCGTTCAGCATTCTCAATTCGACCAGCATTCATGCAAACACGCTATCAATGTTGCGTTCGCAAGTGCAACATGCAAATCTGTTTTTGTTCTGTTTGTATCACGATTATTGCTGGTGTTGCACCTATGAATACACCGCGGAGCTTCGAAAACTTCAGTTTCTATATCTCAAACCACGCGTACTAGCAGTAATAGCAGTAGCAGTAGTAGTAGTAGTAGCAGTAGTAGATGTAGCAGTTGTAGTAGCACTAGTAGTAGTAGTAGTAGTAGTAGCAGATGTAGCAGTTGTAGTAGCAGTAGTAGTAGATGTAGCAGTTGTAGTAGAAGTAGTAGTAGATGACAGGAGCGTAGCCAGAAATTTTTTTCGGGGGGGGGGGGGGGGGGGGTTCAACTATACTTTATGTATGTTCGTGCGTGCGTTTGTATGTGTGTGTGCATATATACGCAAGCAAAACTGAAATTTTCGGGAGGGGGGGGGGGGGGGTTTGAACCTCCCCCCCCCCCCTTGGCTACGCCACTGGTAGATGAAGCAGTCGTAGTAGCAGTAGTAGTAGTTGTAGCAGTAGTAGTAGTTGTAGCAGTAGTAGTAGTAGTAGCAGTAGCGGCAGTAGTAGCAGTAGTAGCAGTAGTAGTAGTAAACAACCGGCCGCATATTCAACATGGCGGCAAAGGCGTCGGCGGTGGCTCGCATCGGTGCAATTGCTAACTATATATACCCGTGCCGCACGACAAAGCTCACGGCCTCGATAAGGACGCGTTCATCGAGAGCCTGGCTTGGATTACGATCCGCCGAGCACACTGGAAGTACAAGAAGGTGCAGCAACAGCGAGTCGGCATGGCCCAACGTGTCTCGCTTTTGCTCAGCCGGCTGAATCTGCCGTCGCCGCTGCCGGTGTGTCCACTTGTGTCGTTTTTTCTGGCGTATCTCCCGAGACAACGTTTGAAAAGGTGCAAACTGTTTCTTTTCAGTGCCTTGCATGCATAACTAGAATTCGGTACAAAATTGAATGCTCAGGAAACGGGCTAAATGAAATGAATTCTCAAAGTGGCGAAGGCGACGGCGGCGGTGGCATGTACGAGGCGCAGAACGAATTTGAACGTTCTCGACGCGCGCGGACGTGGTTTCCCGGCCGCTCTGGCGTTTTAGTTCTCGCTTCTCAAGTGTGTGCGCCATAAATGCGCCATACCTGCGACCAAAATTGGCCGTGTGACACCGGTTTACTAAACTGCTGCGGTTAGCTTAAAAGAGTCATTTGCGATATTCTCCTCCTTATTCGCTTGCTGTGGAGTTTAGCAAGCGTATTGGCAGGGTGCATCGGCAACACTGTGTTGACTCATCAAACGATTCTGCAGACTTATTTATTTTTATCGTATTTCCTTAATATCAGCGCGACAGCGCAAATGTGCTAAAGGATCGTTAACTCACCGCCTCCTCGAAAAATGGAATAATTGCGATTACACGAGAGCGCTGTACGGCGCGGCCCAGTGGCGTAGCCAGGGGGTGGCACACCGGGCACGTGCCCCCCCCCCCCCCCGAAAGTTTTTTTCGCCATGGCATACATAGCGAAAAATGACCATTTCAAGGAGGTGCCCTCCCCGAAATCAAGGAGGTGCCCCCCCCCCCCCCCCCCGAAAAAAATTTCTGGCTACGCCCCTGGCGCGGCCATATACACACCATGCAGCGCACAACATATTGGGTTTCGCGAAAAGGAAATGGATAAGTGCTCCTGGTATCATTTTGTCAAAAGGACGGACGGGGCTAAGCCACGACGAAAAATCACAGCATATCCGCGGGGTGAATGATGAAGAGTTTGGGGCGAAGCTCGCGAAGCAATCATGGTTACACCGTGAAATCTTCAGTGGTTTCGCCCAGCAGTAATCAAAGCGATTACTGCTGGGCGGCCTCCCTGGCGCGCACCGTCTCGGGATCCGCCTGACACCGCGCGCGCTTGGCGGCGACTTCGCGGGCGCGCACCGCCTCGAGATCCGCCTGGCGCCGCGCTCGCGTCGCGGCGGCCTCTCGAGCTCGCACCTCGGGATCCTGCCGACGAGCACGAGCCGCAGCGGCGCGGACTTCCGGCACCCGGCGCTCCTCGTCGTCCATGGTCCGCCAAGCAGCACGATCCCGGCAAGCGCACTCGTACGGCGACGATCCGGGGAATGAGAGATAGTGGGCGCTCGCCGCCCAGCGCAACCCCGCGCAGCCCGCGCAGCAGCCAATCGGAGAGCAGCTGCACCGCCAACGCCATCTAGCGTACCTTCACCCAACCGCCATATTGTACGCATGTCTATGGGACAGCGCCCTCTCGGAAACGAGACGAGAAATGGAGATGACGACATAATGCGTACAGCGCCATCTAGTATATCGTCACCCAACTGAAGTTTGCATGCATCTCTATGGGACAGCGCCCTCTATTGTACGATAAGGGAACACTACGGGGTACAGAGAATGGATCGACGATCGACAACCGACCAGGTCTCGCTATAAGGAGCTTCGCCCCTAAAAACTGAGCAGCTAAAGCAAAATGCGTCGTAGCAGGGACGATGATTATCGGCCATGGGGTTGATTGGGCGCAGTGTAGCGCATGCGCTGCTTTACACCGCTACACACACACACACACACACACACACACACACACACACACACACACACACACGCACACGCACACACACGCGCGCGCACGCACGCACGCACACATAAATTAATAAATAGCAAATAAAGGAGGGGGAAGATAACGTGCATGCGTGAATCATGTTCGTATACATATAAAACAATATTGCTGTTACAATTGTAATATCTGTGGTTTTGCACGCCGAAAACCATTGTGAGGCACGTCGTAGCGGAGTGCTCCGGAACTAGCGACCGCCTGGAGTTCTAACGTGCACTGACATTGCACAGTACACCGTCGTCCTCTAGCATTTCGCTTCCATCGAAATGCGACCGCCGCAGCAGCGATAGAAACCGCTATAGGCGTGCGCATGGGGAGGGGGAGGGGTCAGGGGGGGGCGGTCGGGGGGCAAAGTGTGCCACATACATTGACTTAATAGGCAGGGAAAACGCTGCGACGAACCACCCCCCCCTCCCCTACCCCCCCCCCCCCCCAATGGGAATCCTGTGCACGTCTATATATGGAATCCGCGACCTTCGGATCAGCAGCTGAGCACCGTAACACCGTTGTACCACCAGACAGACTGCTCCTTCTGTCTAAACCAGTGAATATATAAACAACGTACTTCTAAGTTAGCAGACCCTGTTGGGGCTTCGAGGTCGTGTAGGGTTCCTCAAACACCGCTCGAGGAATTCGACCGTAAGGATACTATAATACTATAGACAAAAGCTCCGGCATTAGCAAGCTTTTTTATCTATAAAGTCCAGAGAACAAGGAAGTACACCGGCGTACAGCTCAATAAGCATGAAGGCCATAAACGCTAAACGACGCCACGCACCAACGCGCTCGCGCCCGGAGCAGCAAAGCGACAGTCAAGTTCGGATTATTTATGCAAAAAAGACGATAATCGCGCGACTCCCGTTCGGAGAGCGCCAGATATGCCTCGGGCCACGCTTCGGTCTCAAAGCTGGGGCAGTCGCGGTTGGAGGACGCGACGTCTCTGCGCGGAAAACCGTCCGTCGCGCCATTTTCACAGTGGATCTACGCTTTGCGTGGTGCTGCGCTTCACGCAATTCTACGCTTTGCGTGGTGCTGCCTATCGCAATCAACGCAAAGCGTAGAATTCTGTCATTGCATCAGCGCTACTAAAGGTACAATGAGACAAAGGTTTACAGAGACAGAGAGAGCTAGGGAGGTAAAAATGTGGTTGCTATGTTGATGCAGTGCTCTAGGGAAGGTGGTATTGACGGATAAGATAGTGCGGACGTGAGACTGACGGATAAGATAGTGTAGATAGATGAAGAGAGCTCTGGAAGGCGATCACAATTGGTTACTGTTACAGCTGAATGGCGCTGCACAGAGACACCTTTTGATCGCGAAAGACAACAACACTACAGGCCTACAGACACTTGTGCAGGTTTGTTGGCCTTCAACAGAGTCTACGGTGCCCTCATCTGAAATCAGTGTAGCGTCATATCATCGCCGTTGATCATCATCGTTATTTTGCCAGCCGCTGCGCCGCGCCTCTCGCGCAGCTCATGAGACCTTGAGGCGCGAGCCAGAAGAGAACGAGCTCAGGCCTGGCGGACTGGACGCCGGCAGCCGCCACTGCTCCGCTTATCCTCTCAATAAAGTGGCGAGATCGACACGGCCACGTCGGCCGCCTACACGTCTTTCTCCAGTTCCTCGCTACATCAGGTATGAGGCCAGCCCTCCGGAATGGTTACCTCCAGGTATCCTTCAGAGACAGTGGCTTACCTCCAGATGGTAAGCTCCGTCTCTGTAGCGAGGACACTCCCGCAGGAAATTATTGAATGTTCTCTTACGCGACCACGATCCACACAAGCCGTTGTTAGCCATTCCTATGCAAAATGTAAAGGGAAAATTCAAAGAAAAGCTGCAAACATAGGCTTGTGCGTGGTATGGCATTAGGGGCAGCGCCATAGCCTGACCCCCCATTTCACCCCCCCCCCCCCCCCCATCTCTCCATCATGCCGCCTCCACCGGCTTATCGCTGCCCCCTACGCCCATTACACAATTCAGCTAGAACAAAGAGCTCGTTCCAGCAAACCGTACGATTTCATTGGACTGAAGCGACAAGTTACACCTACACAACCACAATCGCAACGCGCTGTACATAAACTACATCCAGGCATCATGGCTAGTATCTAAAGTGGTTGGGCGCACAGTCAACGGCCTCAGAGCTCGATGCCATCGTTTCAGCTGACGTAAATGTCCATGTGCTGCTTGCAACATAAAAGGACTCGAGGCCGGATTCCCAAGTATTAAACATGTGTCCACAGAGAACCTACAGATTACATCTAGCGAGAGACCGAGAGAGCAGGTATAGGGGTACGACTGCCAGCGCCGTTCCTGTGATCCCTGCTCTCTTCTTCTTCCGTTGTAGAAATGTTACCACCAGTCACCGCTCAACCTTATTCTGATATCATCGCATTAATACCGTCGTAGCTGGTCGTCTTCTAAGCCCTCGCATTGCCTTCCGCTTATTCCCATGCTTGGCGCTGATGACGCATTAACCTCAAGGTTGGGCAGTTACGATGCGGTTAGGAGCACTACGCCTTCCTGATCTCGCAAATCGGCCCCAGCCTAAAGAAAAAGAATGAAAACGATTATCGCCTCTAATCTTCGCCTGTAAAGCCTCCATTTACGAACGTTAAACGAGGGCTACACCCCATTTGAATTCACTACAGGAACATCCAATTGCTTCGCTTACAGCTTACGACTTTGAAAGAACCCGCTTTTCTTTTTTTTTTCTTTTTCGGAATGACGTAAAACTGTCGTCACCAAGTCAAAGAGCGATGCGTACTCACCTACCCTCCTCCCATTTTCTTCTCTTTCTTAATTTATTTGGCCAGCCAAGCCATAAAAGTACAGCCAACTGGATCTTTACTGTCATCGATGCGGATATTAAGTATCACGCGATCCGGTCTTCGGGCATGAACTCTATGCCATTTCCTGCTCTGGCATGGGACTCGACATGTATGCACGACGCTTTGCTGTAAAGCTGCAACATCGCAGCATACCGAGAGATCTAGCGACCTTCAGCCTCATTGAACAACAAAGTCACTGCTTGAGTGCTTTGCAACGCACCCCGCTACCCACGCCACGCGAAAAACAAAACTGAAACTGCAGAAAAAGATCCGTAGACTGATCGCTAGCTAAAACTATCCAATCCGAACCCTGTACTTCCCATCATTCCCATAGTGGCTCATCGATCGCAGCTCCAGTTGCCTCCTTAGGTTAATGTATGACTTCGTGTGTTTATCTGTGTATTATTTTTGTGTCGTAAGCCCGGTGATGTGTATGAAGTGAAGCAGTGTTATGTAGAATCTGTTATGTAAGCAGCGGTCATAGCTACACCGAAGCGTAGTTGCCCTCAGGCAGCAAACTGTTTCAAATAGGAAAGTGTAAGCATGCAGACTGTGTTATCACGCGCCCATGCGCATAGGCCTGCGCAGGGTTCCCCTTCAGGGGGGGGGGGGAGGCTCGTCGCAGCGCCCCCTTTCCCTATTAGGTCAATGTATGGGGCAGACTTTGCACCCCCCCCCTTCCTAGGTGACTAGGGGGGGGGGGCTGCCCCCTCTGCCCCCCCTCGTGCGCACGCCTATGCCCATGCGTATGTACGCGGGTGCTGTAGCGAGTCTTGGTGCGTAGAAAACGGATGACTCCGGACAGGGGCATACGACAACGGAAACCGCGCCGGCCTGTTTGTCACCCCCCTCGGCAGCGTCGCGTAAATGGAGATAAATGCTGGCGTTTCCTCTTTCCTCGCCGCACTGGACACAGGAGAACCCAGCCCAGCACGCTCGATTCCGCGCTGGCTCGCCGCGTGCCGCCATGTTACGGACCGCTGCTCTCGGCGCAAACGCAAGCGATCATCTTTACTCAGCGCCCAGATGGAGGCGCCACCGTACAACCGTGTACGGTGGCGCCTATGTTTGTAGGCCCGCCACAGGGAGACGTTTCTTTGGAGTTCTCAAAGGGCCGATTCATTCACAAAGGAAGGTCGACGAATACATAAACGGACAATTATACACGCAGTATGCGCACGCGCACAACGCACGCACAGGCCCCGCAGCGCAATTATAAACTTTTCCTCGTGTGGGTACTTTTAAAGGAAGGACAACTGCTCCTTAGGAGGCGATCGCAGTTAGGAGTTACCGTTTTCAAAAAGAAATATCCAAATAAATACAAGCGACAACACGCTTGAGGAGACAGCTTTAAAGCAGCGGTTATTCGGCGATTGTCTGCTACGAGCCGCAACGGTTGTCGGCTAACACAGACGTGGTAGCCAGGAAGCGACATGCTTAAGCGGTATTCACATAGGTGTGCGCACGGGGGGGGGGGGGGGGGGGGCAAGGGGGGCGAGATGGGGGGGGGGGGCGCAAAGTCAGCCCTATAGATTGTAGGGGGGATGATAGGGGGGGGGGCGCAAAGTCAGCCTTATACACTGACATAATAGGGAGGGGGGGGCGCTGCGACGAACCTTCGCCCCCCGCTGAAGGGGAACCCTGCGCACGCTTATGGGTATTCATCGTTCCTTTGAGCGGCCTGTCCGGATGAACTTGTTGGGTTTGTTCAAAACTGAGCACACCTGTGGTTCAGGCGTTGACAAAAATTGCTCATGCAAAAACGTAAAGCGGGAAAGCAAAGAAAAGTGAAATAACAAATAAGGCGGGGGGAAAAACGGCTCAAGTCTTGGGCTAAGCCGCGCATAGCTCGATACACAGCGGAAGCTGATCAGTCTCATGCTTAGTTATTGCCGTATCTAGGCAGAACATGGTTGTAGCGAGGTTGAACCTGGCTTGCACTTCGCTGTAGCGAGGGCTGGACTCGGCGGTGGCGAAGGTTGTAGCAAATTCGGTCTCCATCTACGCCTTATCATCCCCGTTTCTCCACCCGCGGTACTCATCTTTGACAAGGACTGCGATGCTCTGATGATGGCTCAAAGGCTTCGCAGCCATTTGCTGGGCTAACTGTTACCTTCACTTTTAGTGGACCAGTGGTGAGCAGTGGGATTTACCCAATTTATGAGGCACATACCCGTTTATGATTACGATACTTTCGTGATACTATATACAAAGAACGATTTGCTTAGCAGTTTCGCACTTAAAAGAATGTACGCGTACTTATTCGCTTTCAAGTGTTGTCTCCGCGGTGATCCACTCCTTGCGAGGAATCCAGGATTAGCGAAGGAGAGCTTGGAAAGTTTGATGCGAGAGACATCGCGTGTACAATGACGTACACTCGTATTAGAAAGGAGGCAGAAACCAGGTAAATTTCACCACACAATCGATTTCTAGCTATCCATACGTTCAGCGTGCTTCCGGGCTTGGCGAAATGCAACTGGAACCACGACAACATCCGCCATTACGGTGCCCGGCATACCTGTTTCAGGCCGGAAAACAGGCTGCCATTATTAAGGTGCTCGCTACATTCGCGGAATGTAATGGCGTTGTCGCTGCAGGTGGGGCAGCCTTGTGCCGACATGCGCATTGAGCAAAATGCTTATATGGTAAGCCTCTTTCGTCTCTCCTCATCATTACTTTCTTTCTTATTTTTCTTTTGTCTATGAAGAATATATGCTTACTCTGTGTTACTTAGGTGAATTCCACATCGGGCAAG
This sequence comes from Rhipicephalus appendiculatus, assembly GCA_030522465.1. Lineage (NCBI taxonomy): Eukaryota > Metazoa > Arthropoda > Arachnida > Ixodida > Ixodidae > Rhipicephalus > Rhipicephalus appendiculatus. Next base: position 9,693,716 of record JALIZH010020216.1, read on the forward strand.
AAAATGAACCACCTCATTTCTTAGCTATATACGTAACATTTCCGGCTCTAATGCGTCAGATATTTTAATTTACCTACCACCACCTTATAAATAAATAAATAAATAAATAAATAAATAAATAAATAAATAAATAAATAAATAAACTCACGTGCTTCACCACGTAAACAACTCCAAATAGTTGAGTTACTCCCTTACCTTGCTTAAAAATCAAACCAATAAGCCCGAGTCCACGGAGTTCCTTAATTTGAAAAAAAAAAAAAAAAAGTCTAGTCAAGTGCTGAAAGCGTGACAGCATACTCGGATCTCGGTATTTAATATCAGTTTTGCATAGGACATTGGAGCTTGCGCCGCAGAGGCTGCCGATGATTGCTTAAAAAATATCCGCGCGAAATGACCATTAAAAAGGCGCGCATTCTCGCATCTACGAGGCCTCGACATGCCAATAAATGACCGACCGAGGCAGCACCAGAGGTGCCGGCCTCCTTCTAAATATGTATCGGACCCACAATCGGCCCTCACACCATCGATCACACAACATCAGTGCGAAAGTTGACAGGCCCGCGTGGAGTACGCAAAAATTCAGCTGCGCTAAACAAAACGGAGCATCTACGAACTTTAGGCTGTCAGGGAAGCTGCGAAGACGGCGAAGGATGTCTTACAGATGAATCGAACGGCAAACGCTGAAGCCGTTGGTACAGTCGCCGCGTCAAGAGCACGGCTCGATTAAAAAATCAACAAAAAGAACTACCTCGAAGGCTAAAAGATACAGATAACAAAATTTGAGACTCGGCCTTATCGCGAGTTAGGATGGATGATCAACGCTCCCACCTTGAAGAGGCGTGAGGCTGGGTGTGCCACGGGTGGACATCGCGCTTCGTTTTCCATAGTGTACATCATTAGTCCGAACGCTTAAGGCGCGGCAGCCTGTAGGACGTAGCACACAAAGACCCTGGAAAGCTTACCGACTCTATTCTGCTCAATCACAGCGCTCACGCTCGGACCAGCCCCAGCGCATCTGGCAAACTCGAGCAAAGCCTATGGCTCTCTCCGTAATCGTGATGCATGATAACTGTATCCTTGGTGTTTGACAAGTAAACAAAATGAAAGCGCGCTTGCTCTCCTCTGGAAACAAGGTGTACGGTGAGCGATGAGGGTTTCAAATTGCGCGAATTCCTGCATATAGCCCCGAGGCCCGTATGGGCCTCGCGCGCGCTGCTTTTGAGAAAGGGGGGGTGAGGACCTTGAGGTGAACACTGATCTAGTAGCGTCGTCGTGAGAGTACTTGCGCGCGCGCCAAAAAAGGAGGGGGGAGTGGTCTTTTGCAACACCGAAGAACGAAGTTAGGCCCAATTAGGACGTCAGAAGAGGGCAGCGAACGAAGAGAGATGTAAAAATAAACAGGAGGAGGGGACAATTCGTTCCATAAAAGGCCTTACACGAAGGTCGAGCGGAGTTATTGCGCTATTTCTGGGACCATCGTGCCACTGGTGCTTCAATGCGTTTTTTTTTTCTTTTAACGTGAAATGCTTATCTTTCGCAAGAGTAGCAGTTTGAGTGAGTTGGTATATACCATGACGTTCTGAGTGTTTAGCGCAGCACAAAGAGGGTAGAAGGAAACAAAAGTAGTGGTACAACAAAACAGAACGGAAGGTAGAAGCTAGACGTGGTAGAATCCCTTCTATCAATAGGGATCATCAGCAGGGGGGGCGCAAAGGAAGCACTAACGCCCCCCTCCCCAAACTCTTCAACACGAAATCCTGCAGGGGCCCATGCTTCTACCCCTACTTTTCTTTCCTTTTATTCTGTTTGAGTTGCGCTAAACACTCACAACACCGTGTTCATCTTTGAAATACAGGTATAGAATACAAAGAACGAAAAGAAAAGAAATGTAAATAGCTGTCAAGAAGGGCTACTAGCTGATATCGACACAAACAGAAAATAAATTCAGGAGTTCATGCGGCAGTGGAGTTGCTAACGTATCAGGAAAATTCTCTGAACCTTGTCACAGAACATCACTCATTGCAGTTGCGTTCTGAAGTTGATGCAGCGCTTCGTTTGCAGTTAATAGTCTATGATACGAGAGACCATGCGGCCACAAGATCTTCACTGTGAAAAAAAAAATAAAATAAAGAAAGCCTCCATTCACGGAAAAACCTGCTGCCAATGCGCTGCCGGAAGACTTTCCGTGCTAATAAGACGAAGAGCCTGTAAAATTACGGAGAAACTTTATAACTATCACGAAACATTGCGTTTTCCGCTTACATACGTTACATTAATGAGGTACGAAAGCTATTGTCCTCTATATACAAAGCTGCCGTTAACCACTCTCAGAGAACTACTCACAAACCGTTTTCTTACAAGACGTTCCGTCCTCTTTCTATAAAACTTCCATTAATTTTCATGAAATTAGAGCGAAAGTTCATTTTATGCATAACTATCGATCATGAGATACATAAAACATGTAAAAGGGAAAGTGCAATCTAGTTATGACCTTGTGATATGATGACATATCTGCCACATAACTAAGTCTTTCAAAAAATATTCCCCATCTCCCGCTAAAGGGAACCATGTGTGGATGCGAAGCAGCGGGGAGATAATTAGCTTGAGCGGGAGGAACGTCGCCGCTCTCCTTTCACGGCACTGGTCCGGGCGCTCATCGCGGCGCGGCGCAGGAGAGAGAATGAGGCGCGCGCACACCGTCATTTTAATAGCGCGGAACTACCGTGGCGCCCCCCAGCGGAGTATGCAGCTGTCACACCACCTGTCGTTCGCGCCGCTCCGTAGAGGATTCCTAGAGGAAAGGACGGGGGGGGGGACCGTAGGAGAGGACGTGCATGCGCTGTGGGGGGTGTGGGACGCGTGAGCCGCTCCGTAGAGTAGATGATTCCAAGAGGAGAGAGGGGGGAGAGGACGCGCATGCGCTGTGGGGATGTGGGATGCCAGAGCCGCTCCGTAGAGTAGAGTATTCCTAGAGGAGAGAGAGGGAGAGGACGCACATGCGCCGCTCCGTAGAGTAGATGATTCCTAGAGTAGAGGAAGGGGGGTGAGCACAGGGGAAGGGACGCGCATGCGCTGTGGAACGCTCCGTAGAGTAGACGATTCCTAGAGGAGAGAAAGGTTGTGAGCTTAGGAGAGAGAGGGGGATGGGGACGCGCATGCGCTGTGGTGGTGTGGGACGCGGGAAGGAGGGACGGACTAAGCCCCCTCCAAACACATGCAAGCAAGATTAAGCAATGGGGTCAACCTGGGCTACAGACACCACCTGCCTAGCCATTGCTAAGCAGCCTCTCTGTGCACCTCGGCCATGACTCAAGGAATGGGGTCAACCTGGGCGACAGATACCACCTGCCTAGCCATTGCTAAGCAGCCTCTCTGTGCTCTCGGCCATTGACTCAAGGAATGGGGTCAAACCTGGGCGACCGACACCACCTGCATAGCCATTGCTAAGCAGCCTCTCTGTGCTCTCGGCCATGACTCTGATGACTGTGTTAGGGTTGACGGACCTTCATATTACTACAGTGTTCTGGTTCGCACAATGGGTGCTTCCCTACTTCATGACAGTGGCCGGACGCGGGACGCGGGACGCGGGACGGGGGGACGGGGGACGGGGGGACGCGGGACGCGGGAGGGACGGACAGAGCCCCGAGCATAAGATGCTTCGCATCTAAAAAAAGGATATTATTTTTAGGTCTGGCGGTCCCATGCCGCCCAATTCCCACAGGGTGGGGGCCCTCCCAAGTGACTATGTACTTCGATCTGCCGAGCACCAGGCCAGAAGTGCGCTTGTACTTATTTCACTGGTAGGTACACGGCGGCAGCAATTCTCTGCCTCCCACAGCAGCGGCGGGTGCTCAACTATTTCACCAAGGCAGTGGTGGATTAAGGTGCGCCCAGGGGCCTTTGCAGTGCCTTATGGGGCCACCTTTCGAGATGAGTACCCATGAACAACCGAGCGCCAGGTCGGTGCACTCTGTCCATTAGGAAAAACCGGTGAGTTTCCGGTCGGCACCGGGAATCGAACCTGATACCTCCCGCTTTGGAAGCGGACGCTCCACCATGTAGCCACAACTGCGGTTGAGAGACCGCTTCCAATGCGGGACTCTGAAATCAGAACACTACAGTAGATGCATTATAAAGACATTCGCAATGTTACGCTTTCTATTCAGAACAGTTCCATATTAGACATAAGCGTACGCAGGGTTCCCCTTCAGGGGGGGGGGGGGGGCGAAGGTCCGTCGCAGCGCCGCCCCCCCTCCCTATTATGTGAATGTATAAGGCTGACTTTGCGCCCCCCCCCCCTTCTCCCCCCCCCCCCCCCCCCGTGCGCACGCCTATGATATTAGATGAACAGAGAACATCTCTCCGTGCAACGCAGACATCAAAATTAATTTTCAGCACACTGCACCGATTACAAATGCATTGAACAGGCCTAAAAAGGTTTTGTGTACTTTTACGACCCCCCTGATGGGGAACCCGGCGCACGCCTATATGAGTGAGGGCATTCACTTTGTGGAGTCATTTCGTGCCGCGCAGTTCACCAGAAAGCTACGGCCGTCTCTGAGAAACCGTAAACAGCTTCCGCTCTTTTTACGTACAATGCGCTCGTAAAATTACATATATTTTTTGCAGTATTCTCCAACAAGATTTACGCACCAAACGTGGGCTGCAACGACGGTGCGCCCTTACTTCGAGAAAGACAGCCACCTGTAAGAAGAAAAACAAAATTGGGCGACCCTTAATCTTCGCCTTTAAGAGTTGAACGCGATAGCGATATCCTGTCCCGAGTGCCTACTTCAACCACGTAGTGCATACTTGCTATGCACCCACTACGTGGTGCTAAGGGCATACGCGCAGTAAGGTGTGTGCCGTTTGTAATGGGTGGCTGGCTTTAAACTACGAAATAGTTATGATAGGCACATATTCTGACGCCCGATGGGAATGTACGCTTGTACGACGCAATATTCCTGGGATATCACATGTTATATTGCGACGCCTATATAAAGGACGCTTGCGTTTGCGAAGCATGAAAGTTATTTTCACTGCATTTCCAAGCAGAGGAAGTTCTTTTCACTGTATTTCCAAGCAGAGGCGTGGACTGTGTGGTAGAACACCTGCTTGCCACGCAGACGACCCGGGTTCATTCCTCACTCGGACCCGGGAATTTTTATCATTTATTTTATTTGCATCTTTCTCGATTTTTCGGGAACGGGCAAGATGATTTTTCGCTCACAACCAACAACGCCGACACCGACACCGACGCCGACGCCGGAATTTCTACGAAACGAGCTCTTTAACGCTATCGCGTTAAAAACAAAGAAACAACTGCGTGCGAGATCCTAGTGAATGCAAAATCGTTGCAGAAAACTCACACTGCGATTGCCTAAGACGACTCGAAGGCGAACGCCATTGTCTTATTCTTCGTTTTCTTCTCAACGTCCTTTCGCGCTGCCTTGGAAGGCATTGGAAGCTTTCAGCACTTAACGTGGCGCTGCAGTGCCTCCGGGAACGTCTCACCATTGACCAAGCGACCATGTCGTGTGATGACGTCAGCATGTGATGTAGTGGTGATGCCACAAATAATGGAGACCTGTGAGGTCATTATGACGTCATATGGTGGCGTCATCACTCATAAAGGGATTCATAAATGCACTCTTAAATGAACTCTAAAGTGAAACAATGAATCGATTTAGCGTGATATATCTCCCTCTGAAAACTATAATGACGTTAATTTCAGGATCATATGTTATTAATATAGGAGAAGAAATTTTAAATTTCGCGCCGAAATCTCCGCGCGTGACGCCACGGATTTGAATGTGTGTTTTGCGTATTTCGGTAACATTAGCTTAACGAAATTTTCTAAAACTAGGTATGACAAGTATCTGGCCCCGGCAAACGACAACGTACTTCATTTTTAGCGGTTAGAAGCAACGCAGGACCTATTAGACGCCGTAAATATCCATGACGGCACGGTGATTGGTGCGAAAACTTCAAGGTGGCGTCGCCACCCAAATTTTCTTTTTGCGTGTTTTCTCGCTTGCCCAGCGTCTCCTCTCGGCAAGTATGATGATTTTGGTGTTGTGAAAGAGTTATTCGCTAATATGAGAAAAATCTTTTTTCCCTTTAATGTTCTTTTAATCCTCTACCTACACGCCCAATCCTAGAGTCTGCTAAGTGTCACCACATTATTTTTAAGGGCGAAGCATTTCTTTGGGTTAGACCAAAATTAGTATGGGAGGGTAACAGGGTTTCGACAATATGTCCGGCTGGTCATGACATGAATAACATGAAAATCCCGCCGCGTACATCGTCAAACCCTTTCATCCAGACGCATGTGGCACATACCCGTATACCACGGACCGCGGTATGCGGGTATGCGCCACAGGTGATTGACAGTTCATATTAACCCAGGGACAACGAGAACGTAGACTGGTAATTTAAATGCGAGAGCGTTAAGAAAAACTGACATCGGCAGCGTTGACCCGACGAATGCAAAGAATAAATACCAGGGTCCCAGCGGGAATCGAACCCAAGCATTATATGCGTGGCAATCCAGTATTCTACCACAGAGCTACGCCAGGTTTCGGAACTGCTTCGTAACTGTAGAACATATGTCTGTGCGTACAACATTTGTACACATCTCTAGCGTCATTTCGTAACGTTTCGCTCAATAAAATTACACCACCGCCACCATAATATAAATAAATTTACACCACCGCCACCTTCCCTCCGCATCCTTCGCATGCGGAGGGGGGAAGGTGGCGGTGGTGTAAATTCATCGGTGGTGTAATTTCAGTGGTGCAATTTCATCGATTGCCATGGTACGTGGGATCTGCCGAATTTTTTGCATCGCTCGCGTTGACGCTGACGGTCACATTTCGCGTTTGATGAGACGTCTAAGGCTTTCCCCTCAGGGTAAGCCGTCGTGGTGGCCTGCCGCCTCAGGTGTGGGCCGCTAAATTTGATGGCACGCGTTAAGATTTCCCGGCAGCGGCAGTGGCATTTCGATGGTGGCGCTTTCGGAGAAAGTACACGTGTCTGATAAGTGCGGCAAGTTGGGCAGGTTGGTATAGATGCATAACTTCGAATGGGTAGCGCATAAGATACGGATACAACAAAAGATAGAGACGTAAGCAGCACAATTGCGCTATGCTGTCTACGTCTCTGCCGTTTGTGATGTCTACGTCTCTATCTTTTGTATCCGTATTTTATAAGATACGGATACGCTCTGTATCTTATAAGATACGGAGCGCTACCCATTATAAGTTATCACGTGTCTATTTAGATTGCGGTGCGCATTAAATAAAACCCAGTTGGTCGAAATGACCTTCGCAGTCTCCGAATGAATGTATACGGGGCGCCCTGTAACCAGGCCCGTAGCCAGGAATTTTTTTTCGGGGGGGGGGGGGGGGGGGGCATTTGTTAAGGCCTTGAATAACTCCTATTTTCATTATTTATTCTCGGTAAGACACCCCCTTCATCCAAATTTCGGGGGGGGGGGGGACGTGGGCCCCTAGCCCCCCCCCCCCCCCCCTCCTGGCTACGGGCCTGCTTGTAACCAAGTTCTGGTTTTGGCAGGTAAAACTCAAATATTAAATGTATACTTTTGAAAAGGGGCACACCTGACTTCACCAGCAAGCACTCGATTCCCAGATCTTCTATTGGCATACGGAAAGACGAAAGGAACGATTGAACGTCCACGATGCAAAGATGCAATAAGTGCTCATCCGAACACACGTCATTACATACTATTTACGACTTACGAAACAGCTGTGTAAACGTGTACACCCCTGTGTTAAGCGTAGCCGGACTGTAGGCTCCTTCGATGCACAGGCGACAGTGGCTCATGCAGCGACATGATAAATGGTTCTCTGCAACGATTACGGGAAGTATTTAGCTAACGCTACAGTGTCGAAAGGTTGCATACATTCGAATAATTTTACATACGATTTAGCCTGCGGGGCGTTTCAGCCAGACTTGCAAATAAATAAAATGAAGGAAAAATATATGGTGAGTTACCTTGTTGCAAATATTCATTTAGACGATAGTAATTTGGTAAGGCAATGTATATATATAAAAAGGCGCATGAAAGGAGCTTTCTATTGGAAATAACACTAATTATCCTGAACGATCACTCTGTAAAGCTCAATCTATGGAGAAACGCTCTGAGTCAGTGGCAAGCAGTAGCCTTAAACGCAGAGGTGTGTTTCTCATATTTCCAGGGGGGGAGGGGGTGGACACTGAACACCTGTACTGCCCTCTATAAAACTTGATCCAGGCTTATATACGACATCAGGTCCAAGCTTTCAAACTTACAGATAAGCAATGAGTAGGACTACATAAAATCTTGCCTAACTTATATTTGGCCGATGCGTTCGGTGACCCATCCCATAAGTACGTATCGTGGTACTGGCGAAGTGGACACGGACGAGTAGTGAGACACAAACACCGCACACTTCAACTACATTTTATTGCACACAGAAACAGTCTTTATACTCCAAGGAGGAGCTACCAGGGTCAAGCCGCAACGTAAGGTTATCAGACGGGCAGTGTACTTTGATCAACAGCGTCTGAGCCACGCGTGCACAGCACTCACGTGTATTCTCGTACACCTCATTATTGCCTGACATGATGATACAGAAAGATTACCGTACCGTGTCCGGGTCCTGTTCACCGGTATTACGCTACACAGCGATAGCCAAAACCAACTAGCCCAGCTGTCTACGCTTGATCGTAAGGTATGCTAGCGACTGCTGATTTCCAGCCAAATCCACGGGTTTACAGGAACAAGCGGAGGTCAAAGGCCATAATAAGTACGCTTCAAGAACAACGTGGCTCGTACGCACGGCGAATAAAAGAAATAAATGTGGTGGTTAACCGACTGACCGTGGCCTCTAGACCATCGCTGGGCGCCGCGCGGTCTTCATAGTCGGCGATTCCGAAGACCCCTATGGAAAGGACACGCACTTCAGAGGGCGTACAGATATGGAACACTAAGGACGGAAAATTTAACGAGTGGCACCACATTTGCCTGTTTTCGTGCAACTCTCAGATATTATCGATGACCTTACATATCTATACAAGCTTTTCACGCTGAACAATATAATAATAATAATAATAATAATAATAATAATAATAATAATAATAATAATAATAATAATAATAATAATAATAACTACTGAGATCTAACGTCCCAAAACCAATATGATTATGAGAGGCGCCGTAGTGGAGGGCTCCGGAAATTTCTGCACCTACCACATGGAGTTCCTTGCACCTAAATGTGAAGCACCAGGGCCTCTGACAATTTGCCTCCATCGAAATGCGATCGCCGCGGCTGGGATTCGATCTCGCGACCTTCGGGTCAGCAGTGAAGCACCGTAGAGAGAGAGAGAGAGAGAGGGAAACAAGGAAATACAGAGGTTAACCAGACGCACGTCCGGTTTGCTACCCTGCACTGGGGGGAAGGGACGGCGAAAAGAGAGATGGACAGAATCACAAGCACACTCGGGGGAGCGCACACAGTCTACAGGCGGTCTCACAGATCTGTTGACATTAGGTATTTCAATAGCGCTTTCGTTGCCACCGGCGCCCTCAACGTACGTGCCCATGGTCCTAGGATCTCGTTTACAGAAAATGGTCGGGAGACAATTGAACACGTTCTGTGTAGCTGCGCTCGCCATGACAGCCAGCGATGCCCGCTCCGGATGCTTTTAGTTGAGCACCATAACCACTCGACCACCGTGGCGGGTCGCTGATTAAGGTAACCCAAACGTCCATTGTGCCTCACGATGGCTCTTTTTAACAACTATAGCCACACAGGAATGTGAAATGATGCGCGGCTACAACATGGAAAGCCCTGAACTGTGCTGAATACGCGGCTACAACGCGCTGGAAAGTCCCGAAGTGCCCTCACTTCGATGGCGAGAAGCTGGATACCTTGTGGGTTGACAAGGTAGCCTAAGAAATCCACGGTAGCGACGCCGAAGAGGCACTTGTTCAGATTAATGACGAGACCGAAACCATCAAGTCGTTGGAAAAGGGCGCTATAAACGTCACCTGTGACAAGCGCAAACGCGATTCCCTTTGCGAAAGCAATGAGTCGAAAGACAAAGCGACTAATCGGGAACGCCAACAGGCAAGCACGGCGGCGTCACTAAACGACGACCGAGGGGGGAGGGGAGACAACCGAAAGACACAAGGGGAGGCGGGCCGCCGCTACCGGTAGGAGGTGTGTGTAATCAAGAAAAGCGGCTGGGAGGTGGGAACCGCGCCGGCGCCCGGTCGAGGACACACGCACTCCGAGTAGCATAATAAAGCACTGCGGCCGCCGTACACACGTTTACACTCTCGCCACCGTTTGGCCGCCGCCGCCGCCGCCGCTAAGAGACGTTCGACTCTCAGTGGCAACGTCGTCGTCAGACCCCACGAAGAAGGTTGAGCGCACACGTGCCGGCACAACCCCTCCGCGCGCGACCGACGTCGGGAACTACCCTCGCCCACCGCGGAACTGCCCACCGCCGACGTGCGGCGGGACCATACGGCCGCGCTCCCAAACTGGGTCGCTGGGACGACGAAGAAACAGCGCCTCCTCATCGCCGCTTTCAACTCTCGCCTCGCGTCGCTTCCTCCTCTTCCTCCTAACGGTACACTCGGACGCCAGCCGACGTCGGCGAGGCAGAGGAGGTGGCAGCGGCGTCGTCGGCGTCGACGAACGAAGAGCGCGAGGAAAAGACGTCGCTCCCTCACCTGTTCCAGAAGGTTGGGGGGAGGACCCCGAAGAGCGACGAAGAACAAAGCAAAGACAACGCGCGTCCCTTTCCCTTGGCCTCGCGAAGTCGTTAGGGAGCCAATCGATTGGGGGGCCGATTGATTTCGTCAGCCGCGTGCACACACACCTCGATAGCCCTTTTCCCCCGCCTAGTGGGGTGAAAAAGAAAGAGGTGGTCCCGCCCGCTACCGCCGCTCGAGGCAGGTAAGAACACCCCCCCCTTCTTGCCCATCAGCCTTGGTCCATTCTCTCAGGGCGCCAAGACGCGCTGAGCGAGAATAAGGAGAGTATACCTTCCTCCCTTCAGCCGGCGATGGGACCCGCGACGACTCTCGCCGCTGCATAGTGGTGTACCGGACAAGCACCAGCTGCATCGCAGTGGGGCACCACGACGACGACGACGGGGTGACCCTACTACCATCCCTTCCCCCCACCCTCACTCACCCAAGCCGTTACGGGACCACGCACGACCAGGCGAGAAGCTTCGCCGGCCGGCCGCTACGCAGCGCCACGCTTACGGTGAAACGCGCGCGCGCCAGCGCGCGCACCTGTTCGCGAGGGTAGACAGGTGCGAGCGTGAACGCACCCCGAGCGGATCGGTGCCCGCCGGGAGACTGGATCAGACGCCGTCGCCGCCGCTGGGACTCTTCGCCGCCGCCGTCGCGTCGTGCGACCAGGACGGGAGGAGGGAGCAACACCGCATCAGCTGACGGAGCGGCGTGGCCGCTTCGCTCGCTCGCTCGCCCCCACCGGTGACACTGGTTCATCGACGTTTGCGACGTCTACAAGGACTTCCTGCTCGTCGCCGCATCACTGGATTTGCGCTTGACCTTTTCAAAGTGAATAGTGCCTTCGTGCTCGAACCGTGTGCTTTCGGATCTCTCCCCCATGAGGCATCGGCGACGTCCGTCGACCGGATTGTGTGGCGAGGTTGTGCGGTGGCCCTTGTGATCCGTTGAAATAAGAGTCCTGCCTTGAAGTGTGTTTATACTGTCTCAACGTGTGGTCAACGCCGCTGGGACCGTAGAACGCGCGCGTCCCGTTGCCCACCCTACAGAGCACGCGCGCGCGCAGTGTCGTCCCTCAGACGTCTTCCCTATTGTTGTGCTGTGTGTTCTTTTGCCGACGGTGTGGTGACAAAAGTGTCGCTGCCGCGAGATGCTCGCCGGAACTCAGTCGACCTGGGGTTGCCCGCCCGTTCACATAATGGGTCTCGGTGATGGACCACGGGCTGCCGATATGGCCGACTTCCAGGACGTGAGTACCATAACTCATTTTGTATGATGGCATGCGTGGACAAAGCTGCTAGTGGTTTGGAAATATCACGTTCTAGGCAATTCGTGATCACGTTGTGTCCGTCGACGAACCGTTACGAGACCATCAAGTGGTGGGTGCATTTGCACACGCGCGTTTTTCGCGCGCTCCTCTCGATACACAGTTCGAACGTCGGTCTTCGACGTTCCGCCATCAGCGCGCCCGTGCCAGAACGCCATAGGTAGCATCGACAGCAAGGCACGCGTGCTTCCAGGCGCAGCGTGTTGGATTCAAAGTTTCGCCGGAACACCTGACGCATTTTGCTTTTGACTAGAGCACTTGACAACCACCTGAAGTCCGTGTTCAACCAACGAAGTTTTCCGGTGACGCGCCTACTTACCCATGGCATTGTCTTTACCCCATGGCTTATCGTCAAGGAGTGTCTGCTGGTTAGGCTGAATAACGCTTCGGGAAATGACGATTAACTCTATAAGAGCGCACAGTTATGGCACTCGCGCGCTTTGGTCACTCTCTATAGCAGATTCTTTTCTTCCTGTAACTAAACCGTTGGGCAGGTACCGATGCCAAATGTCCACCAAGACTGAATGAGACATTAACATTATACGTAGACGCGTTTCGCCACCATAACTTCAATTTATATACCACAACTTGAAGTAATCAACAAAGTTTACTACCTGTGAATTCGTCAGGTCCAGTTATGTGATTACATGCTCGCAGGCGTTACATGCTCGCACGCGTTACATGCTCGCACGCCTTACATGCTCGCACGCATACAAAGGATCACTTCGAGCCAGCTTCTCAATGCACATGAACAAACGGCTTATTGCTATTATTCACGTTCAACAGTACAGGGTAATGGAAGGAATGCGCAACTGATTGGGCATGGCGACACTTAGCGTTATTTTCCAGTCTGATGGAAAGCCGGCTCTTCATCCTGGCATTCGAAGTATTCACAGGGTTCACTATTGTTCCGGGACCCTCCATATCGGTTATCCAAAGTCATTTAATCCTGAGGTCCTCTCTGAAGCTCGTCGCTCAAACAAACCAGCGGTATTGATGCTTGCTTTATAGTTGCTACGGGCGCCGCGGAACTCGCATGATTCACGTATCATGGCGTGGTGCGCAAAGGCAGACCATCGCCAACAAGGCTACAACGGCTGCAATAAAACATGGGTCCGTGTACGGACCAAACTGATACACAGCTAGTTTTGTTTGCATACCACATCATTCGCCTTAACCAATGCTCAATTCGTCTTCAATTGTGAACAAGCACCGCTTTTCGCTGAAAAACAACTAGAAGCGTGTAAGTCCAACGTAAAACCACAAACCTGCTATACAGTATATATTTACTGCATGCTGAGGATACGGACGCAGCTGACCACATTCCACTTAAGACGCTTGTACAAAAACACATTTCCACGGTAACGCGCGCGCGATGAATATTGTAAAACGCCCGCTTCCGTGTCTCCACGTCTAAAGTTCGATTGGCGATCACAGATGGTTTCGTTTGGTGCTAGAAAAGAAGCAATAAACAATATCTGTGGTTTCGCGTGCCAGAATAACAACACGATTACGTGGAACATCGTACAGTAGACGGTGCTGGAAAATTCGACCATTCGGAGCTATTTAACGCACACCTAAGTCTAAGTACACTATAGCTTCTACGGCATCAGGGTTGCCGTTGGTGGCTACTTTGCGCCAAATTGGCTACTTTTGGACCCCGTTGGCGACGAAAATTTCCAGTTGGTGCCATGGCTCTTTTTTAAACTTGTTGTTTTACTTATTCAAAATGGTTTTTATTTATTCATCAATAGTAAAGACTGTGTTGATAATACCGCTTCTGTTCTATTTGGCTAGAAATTCGGCGATAATAGCAAATGACATGGCTACTTTGGCTACTTTTGGTGTGAGTTCTGGCGCCTTTTCATGTCCACCCAACGGCAACCCTGTACGGCATTTCGGCCTCTATCGATACGCGACTTCCGCGACTGGGACCGAATAAGCGTCTTTCACCTCAGTAGCCGAGCACTGTAACCGCTGTTACCACCGCGGTGGCCAAGTGAGGCATCTGCATCTGTGAACACAAAAAAAACCTCTCCATAGTTTCCATCACAAAGTAGCGAACACAATTGAAATGCGATCTTCAGGTTTCCTCTGCAGAGTTTCATGTAGTGGTATAGCGTTGGGAATCAAAACACCTGCACTCAATTAACTGCTGTGTCTCGACACATGGTTGGTGATCCCTGATGTTGAGTTTTCTGGAACGTTTTCGTACGAGCGTCCGTACTACTCGTAAGACAGCGCGTTTTTTCCTCCGTGCTTTGAACCCTCTCTCTCTTCGTATCTTTTATTCCATATTTCGCGTATTTTTTTTTAGATATCATTGTTTCTGGCGTTTCACACGCCATTACACTGTTCAGCATTTCCTTTGTACAACCCGCTCCTTGCCTGTGGCTTGTATAACAAGGTAGCAGTAGGGAAATAAATACATAAATATGGCGAAAAAAGAAAAGAGATGCTTGAATGAACGAGCAAAACAAGCGCTTTAGTTACAAATGGACCTTTGCGAACGCACGCTGTCATCTTTTTAAGATTCAACTCGTGTGGTACACGCAGGGAACGCGCGATACACGGCAACAAACTTACGGGGAAGGGATTGTTTCGTCACGATCATTACTTAGCCGTCGCCGAGCCCCATTTACATGCCAGCTCGACAATGCCCGGGAATCCCGCGTACACGGGGCGGGCTTCCGCAAACTCCGTTGTTCCGTTTAGTCCCGCTATACCTTCGCGTTGTGGCGAGTCCTTTCTGACGACGACGTCGGCGCGACGCGACGCCACAGTGTCGCGTCGCGTCGCGGCCGCCTTCAACGTTGTATACGTAAAGCCGGGGGCTGGTTGTTTTCACGCTCCGTAATCACGCCAGACCCCGAGAGTCTGCAAAAAAAAGTTTGCAACCTTGGAATGAAGGCGACCGTTATCTTAATGACAGGCTGGCGCTACTGCCAGCGCCACTCATTTTGAGGCCGAAAACAATTTTCGCGCTTATATTATAGAGGAGCGAATTCGTTGTGCGAGCGTGGAGCGTCCGTTTGAAAGTCGAATGCTTGGTTCTGTTTCCGATAGAATTTTTTTTGTCTTTCCGCTAATTGGGCGTCATAAAGGCGTCTATAATTTCGTGGCTATAATTATTTCGCTTCTGTCTCGCCTTGGGAAAAAACAGATTGAGGCGCTCAAAACGATGCCGTCAGTATAACTTAACATATTTGCGAGGCTGCGCGTTTGGTGACGTGTGAAAGAAATGGAGACGAGAAAAATGATGAAGCAGTAAAAAAAAAAAAAGACTCTGCACACACCAGAACAGAAAAACTGTCGGTTACGCGACTTACGCATGCAGGCAACAACTTCTTTGCATAAACCTTGAAACCAAAGCCGTAAAGAAGCGAGACATGCACACCGGGAAGTGAGTGGTCGCAATTGCCCGCAACACCTTTTGCCTGAGCGATCAATTCGACCAGCGGAAAAATTTTAAAGTCCCACGTACAGCCATAAAAGCGCCTAGCAGGCGGATTTTTTCTTTTTTATCGAAATAAAAAATAAACGAGGGAGTTGTCACCATTGCTTGGCGACGGCTAACCCTTTCCACTGATACTTATTCCAATATAAAAAATGCCGAGGTCGGATCTCCAGGCAGCTAAGACCATGTTTGTCGGAATTGCCAATCCTAGCTGTAATATATGTCCCATGTACAGCGATCGAATAAATTAGTGAACGGAGCCTGAAAACCGTACATGTCTATGTCCGGACTTCAAATTAAAGATAATCGTGTTATCATAGTTCTCAATTCCAACTTCACATTAAAAATTTAGTTAACCATTTCCCCTGTTTTTTCATTGCTCTTTAATCGCGGTCTTTGTACTAAATAATCATCGCTTAGAGATACGCTTACAAAATCTTAATGGTGCGCCACTTTGCTTTATTTATGCATTGGTGCACTGGTGAACCCATCTCTTGGGGTGGCCTCATGTCAATCTCTACTTTGCTCTTTTAGAAGCGGCTACCTATTGTCACGGCTAGAGGGTTGTCCAATGGCCACATCATTTGATGCGCCGAACTGCCCGTCATGTTGCATTTGTCTGCGAACGCATATCTCAGTCACAGACTGCGTGTCACAGTGCCCAGCGCGCAAAGGCAACTCGTATTCATAATAAATGTACAGTCATGAGCAATATGAGCTGGAACATTAAAATTGCCTTTTATAGGTGATAGTGGCCGAACGCTGTTGGCAAGCGCAAACGTGATCATGGCACTAAATTCTGGAGCGGAAAGGTATGTCTGGCGATTGAAAATGTCACATTTACATCTGTGCATTACAAGTAATCATTTCATATACGCGAATTCTGCGTTCCAGCTCATATTGCTCACGATAGTACGTGGTTCGTCGGCAGTGAATGCACTAGCACCGATTCATCAATAATACAGCAGTAGATGCGCGTAGGTGGACGAAGGTAGCAAAAACTCCCTGAAAGGCTCTCGTTTTCGCAACCTGAGAAATTACGCATTCCCTGAAAGCCCTCGTTTTATGCGTAAGCGCCCTCGTTTTATGCGTTTTATGCGTTTTATGCGTTTTATGCGCTACGGGCCATTATTAACTAGAAACGCCTTACGCTGTAGAATCGGTGAAAAATCCTTAGGAACACGGAAGTCTCGCTGGAAGAAACGTTTCGACAATCGTATACTTGTCTTCTTCGAGGCTGCAACCGGCCAAGTTCCGTAAAAATCCAATCCTATAGCTGTAATTTATATCCCGTGTACACCGAACCGATAAAATTAAATCCGCAAGAAGCCGAGACCACGTTCGTCGACTTCCAATGCTCGCTGTAATTTATATCCCACGCACAGCGAACGCATAAAGTGACCAGAAGACAAGCGCGCTCGTCGAAACACTCGCTCCAGCGACACACCGTGCTCCGAGGATTTTTCATCGCTTCAAGATTCAATCTTCCTAATGAACCTACTACCTTATTTAGACTTGCGCTAGAATGTTACGTAAGATTGCGTTAGAATGTTACGTGAAGCCCCCTGGCCAATCGCAAAGGGTGCTTGCGAGAGGTAAAGCTCTGTGAACTCTACCCCAGAATCTAGAACCCAGAAGAAGTACGAAAAGATCGCTCGCTGTTACTTATTCCGGTAGCCGCAGTACCGCATTCGGTGACGACCCAATTTGGAAGCCACGCATACAACCGGGACCATTCTTTTAACACGCACAAGAAGCGCTGCGCGAGTTCTTATATTAGTGCGCCTTCGAATCACATTATAACCCCGCGACGCGCAGTGATCGATCGCGAACGGTGCGCATCGAAGACTGATTGATCCTATAACGGCGGAGAAGAAAGCGCGCGGTTTTCCTTCGCTTATCAACCTGTGACAGCCTGCTTCTAAAACGAGGTAAGAAGAGGCACTAACAATGGAGGAGTCTCGGGGAGGACCGCATTCGGAAGCACCGGTGATTCCAAAACGCCTTTCGAGAGGGTTCGGCGAATAACAACGCGCTCGACAGGCATGGGGGGAAGCATATTTTAACGAGGTCGCGTAATTCCGGCAGTTATAAGCCGGGGAAGATGCGAGATTGCTTGCGGAAAGAGATCAGCGCTCCAAAGACGGGGAGCGCAAACGCACTGCGCGAAGAAATGCGTATAGCCGCGTGCACACGCCATTCGTCGTGACTTGGCGTCGGGAAGAAAAGCGTTCAGACCGCGCGCGCGGCTCGCACAACATACATAGCCACGAGACGGGGCGATCAATCAGGTCGCAGTAATTCGGCCATCACAAGGTGAATTTTCACGCTTTGACAAGCCCTTCTGTTGGTTTGATTGATTGAATGACTACGAGAATCCTGCTCAGTCAGGGAAAAAAAAAAAGAAAGGGGAGGCGGTGTTCGAGAGTGCGTTCTTTCTCGTCTTCTACGACATGCAGATGAGAGACGGCACAAGAGAATGCGGAATCGGGATGCACGCGCAATCGTAAGCGCACGCGGCGTTACACTTGAGTGCAACAGCGAAGACGCGTACGCGCGGGCGAGCGCTTGCGTACAGCGCACAGTCATTTGCGTACACTTGCGAACATTTCAATGCGCCCGGATTCGCACGTGAGCATGCCAGCAAACCTTTGCGTGAGCTGGAAAGCGCCTGCGTTCAGCCGAGAACATTACTGGAGAGGTCCACTGGAAAGGGGACACAGAGCGCAAGAAGCCACTTCAAAAAATCGTAGGATGGCTTTCATCCCGTACGTGCACGGGCTGGCACACAATTTGAAGCATGTCGGAAACAGATATAGCGTGGATGTGAAGTTCACGGTGAGAAATAAGTTGGCACGCTTGTGCGCTAGGATCAATAAACCGAGGGAGTTAAGTGTCTGTCCTGTGAAACATCGGAAACCAAACCAATATGTGGAGTGTGTCTTGAAAGTTGTTTATATGATTCCAATTTCTTGCGGTAAGGTGTACATTGGTCAATCTGGTAGGTGCGTAAATGAACGTCTTATGGAGCACCACGCATCCTTGAAGGCATCAGCCCATTCGCATCTCGCAATGCATTGCCAAAAATACGGATGTCATCCTGTGTTGCATGAAACCGAGATACTGTTTAGGCATAAGTATCAGGCGACACGTGAAATTGTCGAGGCGTTTCACATTAGAAAAAGGGGCCGTGATTGTGTTAGCCAGCCATCCATCCTGTTACATGATAAGGAGTTTGATTTTTTAGATAAGTGAAGATTGTTAGTTTACTATGCTGTTTTCCATGTCATGGTTCTGAAGGCGGTTAGGCCTCTCGTTCGACTGCGCATGTGCAACATGTTATCTTGTGCTTTTAAATGTTCTGCTGTTGAATAAAAATTCAGTTGTGAGTTAAGCGCTGTCCTGTCAAAATTCTTCGTTATTCTGTCCTCGTTTCATGTGCGCTTAAAAAGGTTTTGCTTTAAACATGAAGAGGTCCAGTGTGCTAAGTATATGATTTTGAGTAATACGCAGTTATGGGACGATGGTAGCGACACCTTCACATGCTTGCTCTAACCTGGTCGGACACGTTTATTGTGTTCGATGAGTCTTCTTGAGAGGGAAAAGAAAGATTAAAAGAAAGCAACGCATTCTTAACTACGACGTTGTCGATAATTCACACCAGCGGTGGAGTATAATTGTCAGTGCAGTCACAGTTATGCGTTGGGCTGCTTCATCCTTGCGCCGTTAATACGGACGCTGGCGCGTTTACGGCTCCGGTACCAAGTAAAGAGAAAAGCGAGAAGTTTGCGGACAATCTAAAGTTCCATACTTGCATGCGCCAGTAAACCTACGCTTCCCGGCAAACTCTTGCTTACTCTCAAAAATAATGGCGTACACCTGGAAATACTTGTGCGCACAGAAGATCGGTAACATCAACTTTCGTGTCTAACGAAGCGACGATACTGTGCTTTGTTTGGTTATTAGAGAGCTTTACAACGGGGTGCGCTGAGCTTTGCGTGTGAGGTAGCCATGGGCTGTCGCCAATGCTCAAGACTCAAACGGAAGCCACGCTTTGAGCTGGCGTCTCGGCACAAGATTTTTTTTTAAAGAAAGCGCGCTCCGTCTAAGAGTGTGCGTTCGAACGTGTGCTTCGGTGTGTTGCGCTGGTAGCAATTGAACCCAGATTGTTCGCACGGGGACTTGGCGAAGACTTACCTGCCGTCATGGCGGCAAAAGACACGGCGACTTGAGACGTTCCCTGATGACGCTTGATTCTATACAGACGACGAGATTTCTTGAGAAACCTGGGAGAAAAAGAAGAATAGGCGCCATCTTTCTTTTTTGTGCCAGATTCGAGGTGATGCGCATCGGTGGCCCACATGTATGCCCACGAAAGCAAAACGGTCGTTCGCTTAAAACCCTCGGGGGCCATTTGGCTTCGCTCAGCGCTCTCGAATGTATATGGACAAGGACACGATGTTCTCGTGATCTTCCTTTCCTTTGCAAGCGCGAGTCTGACTATGAACCGTTACACAATGCAGCTATACCTACAGGCTCTTAGATTTTTGTTTAGGCCGAGAGAAAGACTAGGAAACGAAGAATTCCAAATGCTGTTGTACCAACGCTTCTGCGTTCAACGCAGTAGTTGCGGGTGAGACGCTGGTCAACAAGCTACTGGGCTCAGTACGGACATCCGAAAGTTTCTGTATCTTAACAAGTGCGCTCGACTGTGAGTGTCCTTTGTACACAAAGTGTTTGGATTGCGCCCTCCGTTACAAAGAACTGCCATCTGGATGACACAAAGGCGATATAAATTTTCGATGCTTGCGAGAGGACCACAAAATTTCAAAACTGTGAAATGGACAATTCTGCAGGGCACCCTGAAAAATTAATCTCCATCGTCATTACATCGGGCATCTTGTTCAAACCTTAAGAGACAAGCTCTCACGGTTTCTCTAATCAGCGAATCAGCGTACTAATGAACAACGGTGTGCGCTCCGTTTAGTTGCAAGTGAAAATTACACATAATATAGCTCTTGACATTTGCGCCACATAACCTCATCCCTAGAAATAGCGATATTTTCACATGGTATAGCCAAGGTGAAGAAGGCAGCAGTCACACTGGTAGGGACGAACCTCTTCATTAAGCTAACTTGTGCCCAGAAAACTAAGAAACTCAATGTGCAAGCAATGCACTCTATACACTGACAGAGGCGATCGCACTTGTCGGCCCTCAGTATAGTCTGACCGTCGGCAGAACACCTCGCCTTTTATTCATAGTTATTCGAAAATGCCAGCATTATCGTAGGTGCTCGCAATAGTTCTACAATGAAATCGACTGCTCGCGTCATGCGCGCGATCTTGTCGGAATAGCCTAAAATAATGGAGAAGTTTCGCAAACATTGCGGTACGGCTAAGCCGAGCGGTAGTAGCAGCTTTTGTAGGTGAGACACCGGAGTAAATAAATAAGTGCGCGTGACAATATGTTCAATTCCTCAGACCGCTGGGACAAGTGTATATGTCGCTTTTAGGTCCGCTCGATCAGCTCTGCAGAACTTGAGATTGTTCGCACCAGTTCTCTATTCATAAAACTGCAAGTTATCCCAGGTCCCACATTGCACCCAACTCGAACTACATGCATACATCTCAGATGTATACCTCAGGATGCAGGGATTGCTGTGGGCTCATTTTCTACCGCGTGTGACATCGAATAACGACACGGAGGCGGTGCCGTGTGGAAATGGTGCAACGAATGGCGAAGTGGATAACCTCCTCAACTACAATTAAGTGGGAGGCGTGCGTGTGTGGCTAGAGGCAACGGCAAGGGTGTAGTGTGGGGTTCATTTCACCGCCGATGCCACATAAAAGATTGCCCTGGAGGTAGTTTTAATTGTACGCAGCAAGTGGCAGTACTATATATATATATATATATATATATATTAAAAAAAGAAAGGATGGTTGACTTTATCGCACCTGTGTACATACAGAGACGTCCCAGTTTAACGGAAAGCCAGAGATGCGTACGAACTATCCAGTCATCACAAGTTGTACGGACGGCATCGTGACCGCAATCTCAGAGACGTCATCCTGTTCGCAGTCGGCTATTTGGGACGCGTGGTCGAAGAAGACACGTTCGCTATTATTGCGCCTGTAGCAGGAACGACAGTCTACGGTACCGAAGCTATTACGCGTAAAAAAAGCAAAAGAAGGAAACTTTTACACGAGCCGCATCCGAATGACTGATATTCGTTGGAAGGCGGAGCATCTGGACATTGGTGGCAAGCATGATTATTCTCGATCATGATGATGATGACGATCTTAGGCGCACGCACTGCGTGGGGGTAGGGGGGGGGGGACGAAACCTCTATTCACCTAAAGTAAGCGGGGGGGGGGGGGGGGGTGCGAGGTCTGCCCCATACTTCGACTGTCGGACCTGGTTCCGTCATGGCTGAAAGAGCAGGGTTTTATGGTCACGCATATTTTTGACGATAATGGCGGCCCAAGGCCCTTGATATTTCAGTTCAAGTAACGTTTACTTCCCACGCTTATTCCCGGAAAGCCATGGACCAAAGACAGGCCATTGGGAAAATCACGTCATCGCTTCAGTTTCATGTTTCAATCCATTGTGAAGCATGTTGTCTTTTGTACTCCACAAATGATGGGGAGGGCTGCTATGAAGCTTCGCCCACCTCCCCACCTCCTTTACGGGGAAACCTGAGCACGCCTATGATGATGATTAATCGTGACAGTAATGAAACTGCTAGAAGCAGGGCGTTCCACTCTGGTTTCTCTTTCGACTGTTCCTCCCGTCAGAAGTTCATTTACATTTTCTTCACTGCAACGCTCAGATAAAAAAATTCGCCCGCATGTAGTTGCGCAAACGCCGTCGACAACAAGAAAAGAAGAGCACCTTCCGCATATCATCGTTCTCACGTTTGCGTTGCAACACACAAGCCGCCACACACCAAGTGCTTCACGTTCTTTTTCCATTTTTTTCGTTGCGACTAGCACCTTCCGGCTTTTTTTCGCAAGTCCTCACTCGCGCTATCGACACGCGACGGCAGGGAAGCGCGAGCGTCGGTATTGCAGGCCGCGTGAAGACGCGTACGTGGCGCCCCGCTGCGGCTGGAGCGCACACTTAACGCTTCGGCGAGAACATGGCGCCAGAGTCACGACGCGGCCATTGGAGCGGGGCTGCAGTGTACTAGCGGGGCTGCGACCGGAGAAGGAACGTACGGCTAGTACATTCATTGCCCAACTTTTAGATCCCCACGGCGACGATCTCGCATCTTTGCACCCTGACTTCGCTTGCTTCTCTGAATTGCATACAGTGACGAGACAGACTAGCTTATTGTACGGATGCCGGCCGTAGGCATGCGCGGAGTTCTCTACCGGGGTGGGGTGGGGGGGGTCTCTGCCCTCTCCCCCCCCCCCTCCCCAATATTGGTCAAGTCTTGAGAAAACTAGCTTTGCAACAGATGCAATAGTGAAAATAAAGCCATGTTGCGCTTCGCTGAACCTGCCACTGATGGCGTGCTCGCCTTTGGCCCGCAGCTTTCTCAAAAAACCTGCATGGTCATAATAACATTGTACTCTAAACAATGAGTAAGCAGGTCCGACTAAGTAAAGTCACTGGGGCAGACTTGGGGGTGGATATGGCGTTTCACGCATTAATAGAAGTTATTCCGACACGGCAAGCATGGGGCACATAAATAAAATTCGCGTTTACTTGAACCTCCTGTTCCTGCCACTTTCTCTCTGAATGCGAATAAGGTCCTGCATAACTTGAACTGCATCCTTTGGGTCGTACTGATATCAGGTCCGCGTTCTCTAATGCAGATTACTAACGCGCCCTGCCTGGAAAAACAACGGAACAATCCTAGCAGTGGAAAGAGACGAATAAGCCGAGAAGATGATAGCCCAGGTCGATGTAGAAAACAAGTACACCAATAGGCCAACCAAACCTAAAATGCCCTCCGTTTTCCCACACCGTCCTTTACTGTACACTCGGGCTTCGATACCCATATTATTCACAGTGATGAAACACGACCTGCCAGCAATGGCTGCTCCGTCGCACCGTGTTATAGCTGCGCTCGTTCTCGAGATAGTATAGAGAGATTGAGAGAAATGCTTTCATGAGATGCTGGAGATGTTAGCCTGGCTATGCGCCTGACATGCGACTCCAGGTGCTGCGTGATGATTATGAGTTATACACTGATAAAGACATAACAGCACATATAGCCACACACACACACACACACACACACACATATATGTATATACATATAAATTACAATGTTCAAAAACTTTCTTTAAGGCTCGTGGCTCGCGAGAACGTCAACGGTGCTTTCGTGGAGGCGTAACGCACAGGTGGCGCTTTGCCATGGGCCGAGAACACGCCGCAGCTCTTTGAACTTTCAGAACGAGTGCGCAACGAAAAGAAAACACGGACAACAATGAATACACGCCCAGCGCTGGTTGTATCTTCTTTGTTGTCCGTGTTTTTTTTCGTTGCGCAGTCGTTCTGAAAATTCAGAGACTGTCTCTGGTGCGCATCGCCTGCAGTCACACGGAGCATGTGTGACCAGTATAGGCGAAAATGTTTGGACAACGCTGCACCGAATTAACGAAGCGTAGAGGGACACGCGCCGAGGCGACAACATAAAACGCGCCGCTGGAGAGCACTACGTGATACGACAGGGCGACGAAAACTTCCTCGCTACGGTCTCTCCCAGGGGGGGGCCGGGTCTTTAGCAATGAAAAGCACCGCCACCGTCGCGTAGAAGCGACGATCAACAGGCGTGCGAGCGATCACGGTGGGCACGCACGCGGCATCGACGACGTGCCACCGGACAACAACTGTACGACGAGGTTGCATGTAGTCTATGGCGGAAGACAAGACTCTTCTCGCACCCCGGTAGGCCCCTGTCGGGAAGGGTTCCGGACCTCACGCTGAGAATGGCTCCCCGCCGCAAGTTTGTATACGTACGTACATACAAACAACGTGTACCCCCCTCCCCCCCCTCAAGTAGCGTGTGATGCACCGGGAAGAGATCACGATTCCAGTGTTTGCGGCGCGCTGTAACCTCCGCCACCCGCGGCTTCCGGGGCGCGCGCGATCGGTAGCATCTCCGGCGTCACGAAATACGTGCCGGCTGCTCGCGCGCAACGGTGCAGAAGCACGGCGGAAGCAGCCGAAAGAATAGCGGCTAGCGCAGGGCAACGCGTGAGAGCGGTGCACGGGTGTAATGTGAGACGCAAAGGGGCGTTTTGAGATGAACGTGTTGTAACCCTGTTTTTGAGGTGGTGGGTCCATCGGTGCATTCGTAAAGGCTGTGAGGATAGCTGAAGATAGCGGAGGTTCAGACAGTAACAAAAGTTGCTTAGTACAGCTTTAGGAACATGAAGTATACCCTAGAAAAGCGACTAGTATGTAAGCAGCCAGTATTACTTCCGCTCTATGGGCGACTTTGGATAAGACACATGCGCACTGCTATCTTGGAATGTTAAGCGAATGTTTCCCTTATTTTCGCGCGTCGCGACGTGAATTAATAAGGCCTGAAACGTCAAATCCACGAACCCCAACCGTTTTCATGCGTACCGTGTCTTCCGTAGCACTGTACCTTTAGCTGTTAAAGATACAAAATGGACCCAACATGGTGGCACCGAAACCCACCTGTAAAATAACCTGTATAGTCACAGTGTGAAGACGACGAACACTTAGTTTAGAACGGCTTTCGAACCAGCCCCATACAGTGACATAATAGGGAGGGGGGGGGCGCTGCGACGAACCTTCGCCCCCCCCCCCCCCCTGAAGTGGAACCCTGCGCACGCTTATATATGCCTGGAACACCGTTCGCGACTTCTGTATCATATTAAACTTGAATGAGTGCCGAAAATATTTGATGTTTCTTCCTAAAATACTGACGTCCTTCGGCGATGCCAGATTTCTAGGCCGGTAAACAGCCCGACTTTTCCTCGATTGCTTCTGCCCTAATGGCATCACACTTTGTTTTCCCCAACACGTGGCGTACTATAGCAGCGACTATAGCACGCAACCAGCAAAACGACTCACCGCAAGGCAGTCGATGGCGGCTAAATAACGGCCCAGGAAGAAAGCGCGCGAGGCTAACGACGAATCGTTTATAGTCGCACGCACCTGTGCTAATCAACTCATTTCCTGATGAGTCCCGCCGCTTCGCCTTGGACAACGCGAGCGAGCAACTATGCATACCAAAATGAAGACGCAACAGGGTAGTAGTAGCACACACGCACGATCGAATAGAGAAACAAAATGCGACAAGAGGAAGATTCAGGAAAGAAAAAGAGAGACTATTGATGGCCGGGCTAAAGAGACTCTATAGCTATGCATGTGCGCGTGCATGCGCACTCGAGCACGTTGTGCCTCCTCTCTGGCCTGGCCGTGGCTCATGGCGCACTGCACAGACATGACCATGCTTAAAAACCAGCAGCGTTCCACAGCGGCCATGGCTCTTAATACCTTCTTTTCCATTCTCTCAATCCCACGTTCCGACTGCAGGAAAGAAAAAAAGAACATAAATCGAAACGAGCTGTCGGGAGATGACTGTCTTTTGAAGCTTTTTTCCGCGACTCCATCTTAGGGAAGACAAGAAAGCGTCTGCATACATACAAATGAAACGCACGGCAGGAGTTGGACGTCCGATTAAAAACGAGGCTATAAGAGGCGCGTCCGAGCGCGGATGTCTATATGTGCGTCTACAGCCGCGCTCGCGCTCTTTTTCTTCTGACGACGCTGACTTCCAATGTGCTTTTGGCTAAAAGCGTGCAGCACTGCAAAGACTACGGCTGTCGACAGTCAACTACAAGAGATGTAGGGTTTCCAACAAAAGGTGCACGTTCCAGTTTTATACAGCGTCATACGTATTCTACGCGGGCAGCTTGAAAAGACAGATTCGAGCCCGAGTCGTCCGAGTAGCCCGACTAATGGAACGTGTCCTGCAGATTATAGGTGGCCTCGATGCGCGCGCCCCCCACTGAGAACGCGCACGAACGCAAGCTAACGCCTGTGCGATGCCCATGCGAAGTGGCGTCACAACAGAAGAGCTAAGATGGTTTCAAACGTATTTTGTGTTGAAAATATAAAAAAAATCACGCCATATCCACGAAGTGAATGATGATGAGTGGGCGAAGCTCGATCGTTTTCACCCATGGCAGAAAGAGAATGTGTGGTCTGGAACGCGCTTATACTTCATGGTCATCAGCGTCATCGTCATCGTTATCACGTGTAGTGGGTACACTCCACTATACTGGAACGCGCTTATACTTCATCGTTATCACGTGTAGTGGGTACATTCCACTATACTGCGTCATCGTCACTTTATCACGTGGAGTGGGTACATTCCACTATACGTGGCTATGTAAATACTACTACAGAGGAGGGACAGACCCACACCCTTAGGAGCTTCGCCCCTAAAACCTCGATGCAGGTTACGCACAAGAAAGCAAGATTACGTCGTGTGAGCGGAAGACCTTCACACTGCGTTTCCAAGCGGTCTTCTCCGCCGCAATGCTGTTTGCGCAAAAATGCAGCCTGAATCGCTTTCTTTCTTTTTTCATTTCTTTCTTTCTTTCTTTCTTTCTTTCTTTCTTTCTTTCTTTCTTTCTTTCTTTCTTTCTTTCTTTCTTTCTTTCGTTTTTTTTAGCCAGTTTTTTTTTTATTATCTCTCATTAATGCTGTTTGCGCGAAGCTGTGTCTCTTGCCGGCTTCATTAAAATCGCAACGGAACTTGACATGACCGCTGTAGCTGTCTGTTTATAGCTGACTATACGACGCGTATTGTAACACAGGCCACCTCAATACAACCTCTGGTGCTAGCTCCGACCACATTGTCGCTTCTCCCAGCATGGACGTGTTGACACGGGACTTGCATTTCACATAAACTTTGTCCTCGTACTTATCTGACTTTATACAGCTGACAATATTCAACAATGCATCGCGATACGATGTGCCACAACTGTCGAAGATTCCAGCATGTCCGCACAGTCTTATTGGCTTTCGCGTTCAGTAAAATAGGATTACTCCAATATGGGGCTACAATAAAGACATATAAGGCATAGTGAATAAAGCGAGAGTGACCTTTGTAGTCCGCAAGAACGAAAATTAGACAAACATATGTACCAGCCCCAGTAACTTAACGACTTGAGCGCCAGTGTTCTTTCTAGTAACTTTTATAACGAAACCCTATTACGACAGAATCCCAATAAAGAAGGGCGTACGACAGGGAGACACGATCTCTCCAATGCTATTCACCGCGTGTTTACAGGAGGTTTTCAGGGCCCTAGATTGGGAAGAGTTAGGGATAAGAGTTAATGGAGAGTATCTCAGTAACCTGCGATTCGCTGATGACATTGCATTGATGAGTAACGCGGGAGACGAATTACAGCTTATGATTACTGAACTGGATACGGAAAGTAGAAGAGTAGGTCTGAAAATTAATATGCATAAAACTAAAGTAATGTGGAACAATCTTGGCAGAGAACAGCGCTTTGCGATAGGTGGCGAGACACTGGAAGTTGTAAAGGAGTACGTCTACTTAGGACAGGTAGTAACCGCGGAGCCGAACCATGAGAGTGAAATAACTAGAAGAATAAGGATGGGATGGGGCTCATTCGGCAAGCATTATCAAATCATGAATGGTAGTCTACCACTATCCCTCAAGAGGAAGGTATATAACAGCTGCATCTTACCGGTACTTACCTACGGAGCAGAAACCTGGAGACTTACAAAGAGGGTTCAACTTAAACTGAGGACGACACAGCGAGCGATGGAAAGGAAAATGATAGGTGTTACCTTAAGAGACAGGAAGAGAGCAGAGTGGGTCAGGGAACAAACGGGAGTTAAGGATATCATAGTTGAAATCAAGAAGAAGAAATGGATATGGGCCGGGGACGTAGCACGTCGACAGGATAACCGCTGGTCATTAAGGGTAACTGACTGGATTCCAAGAGATGGCAAACGCGTGAGGGGGGAGACAGAAAATTAGGTGGGTAGATGAGATTAAGAAGTTTGCAGGTATAACGTGGCAGCAGAAAGCACAGGACCGGGTTGATTGGCGAAACATGGGAGAGGCCTTTGCCCTGCAGTGGGCGTAGACAGGCTGATGATGATGATGATGATGATGATGATGATTACGAGAGAGAACTAATAACGGTGCAGTGCGTTCCTCGGCGAGTGGGCAGTCTGCTTCTGCGGTCTGTCGTCCTACGTCTGCAGCGTATTAGACAGGTTCTTGTTGGGGCGAGTATAGAGGGTATGGTATTGAGGCATGCTTTAGTATAGCGACACCGATGAAAGAAAAAAGTGCCTCAGCGTCGCCTCTTCTTGCCTTCTGTTTCCACCGCACAATGTCACAGAAAACCGCACTACAGCGAATTATTCCGCGGTGTAGGTGGCTTCCGCGTTTCAGTCTGAACTTGGTGAAGTGTGCTCATCCGCGATATACACTGTAGGTTTCTCAGGTTGCGTTATCTGCACCAGATATATGGGAGAGGACGCGTCAGGAGCAACGTTGACCTTCTAGCTACATGCGACATTTCAAGTGTACACCATATATATCCCAGAGTGAAAAACCGATATCACACTCTTGTGCGCAACCTGCGCGCATCGTACCGTTCCAGAATTAGCTCAATCCATACAACACCAGACGTGTCACTCGTTTGCAGCATGCTTATCATTTTAATAACTATGCGTCGTTATTACAGTCTTCTTTATAATGCCGTTGATACAATATATTTGTACGAATAAACAGACTCTCCAGGCCACGTTTAGTTTATAGTTTTTAGTATCAAAATTAAAAAACTGGCCCTGAAGAAGAGACCGAATGGGTCTCGAAACGTAGGGCCAGTTTTTAATTATAATATCAAGAACTATAGACTAAACGTGACTGGAGAGTCTGTTTATACGTATAATTTTACCCAGCCAGACATATCTCTGTCAAATATATGTTTACCTCTAAGTAGATTTGTAGTGTGCTAGTCCATATGGGAGTCAGTGGGTAAATTTCACAATTTCAGATGATCCGCTATTCGCAATTTCACAATTTCAGATGATCCGCTATTCGCGTTTACGTTGTCTGCATTTAGGTAAAGGTCATACTAAGGTCATGCCACCGCATTAGTTGCTCGAATTCTCTGAGTTTACGCAAAATACTCACACTTAAAACCTGTCCTTGCTTTTTTAAACGAGTACTGAGACGAAAATATTTTCTGTTGTTTCATTTCGTCAAATGAAATTCCAAGCCCTCAAGAGCCTATAAAATGCTCTGGTAAGTGTGAGTGCGCCCTCAAAAATTAATTACAGCGTGTTTTTTAACAGGCTAGTTTCGGTTATACTCTACCCTGACGTCGATAGAAGGTATGAGTTTCTCGTCAGGTGCTATCGCAAGATATAGTGACCTTTCCTCGGCAGCACCTCTATGTTGCTCTGTTGGTGACATGTGAACTGACAGTTTGTGTGTTTTCGGTACCTTTACGTCATCACAACTACGCATACTGGCGCGTCAAGTCACCAGGATCGATACTGTAGCTCGACGTCGTGATAGTCTTGGACATAGGCGTACGCAGGGTTACCGTTCACGGAGGGGGGGGGGGGCAAAGGTTCGTCGCAGCGCCCCCCCTTCCCTATTAAGTCAATGTATGGGGCAGACTTTGAGCCCCCCCCCCCCCATCTTAGGTTCTCAGGTGACTAGGGGGGGGGGGGGGCCCCTCTGCCCCCCCTCGTGCGTACGCCTATGAGTGTGGATGTCGGTAGGTGCGCCGTGCGAAAATTGACTTTAACGTCAAAATAAAATATCGGCATTTTCTGAGCTTCACACTTGCTCAAAGCCGTGACTGTATACAGCATATTTCGAAAACTTCGAAAATTTGGTATCAATACTCCTTTAAACCGAGTACCAGTACCTCCGGCATGCTTCTTTCAACTTTCAAGCGCTGCACACAACTGCAGCGGAACAAAAGCTTGTAAGCGCGGCGAAGTGGACAACGGGAGTGCGGCGCGGGTGGCTATTAAGTATCATGTCGGCGGGCCCTCCGTAATTAAGGATAAAGAGAAAACACGCTCCTCTTGTCTTTCTCTCTCTCCCTCTGATTCGGAACAGTGCGCACTCAAACAGCATACCTAGTGTGTTACACGCGGATGAAGAACTGACCACCACAAACCGTGGCATCGCCGCAGCGGTTTCCTTTCCGCGTACTTCGTGTTTTTTGGTTCTGTTTTCGCCATAGCCGGGCGTCCTTCCTTGCTCGAGTAAGCGAAACCGTGGTGATTATACTGCCCCAAACTTAGGAAGCTATACCGAGTGCGCGTTTTCTCCGGACCTCATTTTCGAAGGCAAGGCATGGACGCGGATGTTCCTTACAAGTTCTACTGTCTCAGAGAGAGAAAGAGAGAGAGAGACAGAACGACGTCATGGGAAAGGAAATGGCTACACGTATGCGCTCCGCTTCCGAGATTTCAGTTATTCCTCTTCACCGCTAGGAGTTTCCTCGCTAGATATGACAGCGTTCTTTCGGGCGTATGTATCTGCTGTATCTGCGATAAGGGATCTCAGCGGACCGCCGCAATTGCTTCGCGCTTTATATACAACGTCTTAAAGCAAATATAGGCGGATTAAATTAGGAACACACTCGTCGTCTTCCGCGTATAGCTTAATAGAGAACTAACTATATGTACGGTCGGTATCAAAAGTTTAGAGACCACTAAGTCTGAGAAAACTTTGAATTTCCAAGAAACTTGTGCGCATGTTCGGTCGAACTTGCGCATTACGCGTTGTTAGTGCGTCTTAGAATCAAGCCGGAAATCTAAAGTTCAAGGCTGCCTGCCGAAGTATATAGCGTGAATGTTGAGCTTATTGGTGTCTTGTATTTCTTAAACTGTTGAGTTATGTGTTGTGTTATGTGCTATCTTTCTTTCTCCTTCCCCTCTTTCCTTTCCCTCTTTCAATTTCCCCCCATCCCGTTCGTACGTGTAGGGTAGCAAACTGGTCATCCTGGACTGGTTAACCTTCCTGCCTTTCCTCTCTACCATTTCTTCTCTATTCTCTTAAACTTATGATGCTGGCCGTACATTTCTGACAGTAAAAGCCACAGACTCTGACTCCTTTCGCGGGAGTAATAATACACCTCTCTATACTCCAATTCAAAAGGTGTTATAGGTGTACTCTACAATTGTGAATAGCCGGCCTTGCACGTCTACTCACACACACCTCACAGAGAACACAAAAATCTCCCGACAATGGAGTCAACTATGGTGTAACATATTACCATCGTGTAATCACCATGGTAACAGTCAATCATGGTGTCAACCATAGTTGGGACAACCATGATGTAACATGTAACATATTACTCCCTCAAAAAGAAAAAAAAAGAGTGGAAAGTGTTGTACGCGTTTAGAAAAACAAAGAAATTAAGGCAGCTTCGCGCTAGTGGTGCCAAGCCTGAAGGAAATGCGGCTCAGGGCAGCCTTCTTTGTTTCTCTTCGAGTTTGTCTTTCCACCTCTTTTTCTTTCCTTTCCAGTTCTTTCCGTCTTTCTTTCTCACTTTATTTTATTTTTCTTCCTATTTTTTCCATTTCTTTCTCTTTCTTTCTATTTCTCGCCTGCTTCCTTTTTTTTTCTTTCTATCTTTATACGTGCTTCTGCCTGTGTTACGCCAAACGACCACAGCATACGACAGCCCGTGCCCCTAAAGTGCTCCGCATTTAATATCATCATCAAGGCGCTCGAAGAACAAGAGGAAGAATACGTCTTGACGTGAGCGCGCGCTCAATGTGCTACAGATGGCTATGCTATATAGGTGGTTTTGTCTGCATTACGCCAAGCGACGACAGCATACGAGAGCATACGACAGCCCGGGTCCTTAAGTTCTCCGCACTTAAAAGAAGGGAGTCGTTCGACTCTTTTTTTGTGAGTACCTGACTTGCCACTGTCTCTTTTCAAAGACACACGTGAACTCTGTTTGGAGATACTCTCTTTGGAGAGTCATAGGATCCTAAAGAGAGTAATTGTGTCTCTTTAAAGAGAGTCATATGCGCGGCAAGTCAGGATTCATTGAAAAGGTAGCACATACTTTTTGTTCTTCTTTTTTTAAAGTGTATTTGCGTACGTCACGGCTGGCACACGGAACTCCGTGGCTTTTATAGCGCAAAAAAAAAACAAAAACAAAAAAGTCAATTATTGAAATAATGTCCTTGATTACTAAAAAAAACGAAATCATGGCGGCAAAATCTGTGACCTCATTAATTTTATGTTTGCGGCGCGCTCACAGTGAAACCTCACACATTGTAGGCGTCATAAAAAATCGTGGAGGACACCAGTAACGGTTCGCTGCGCGCATTGAATACACAACACCACGCATTAAGCCTTAAGGCGCGAGCCTTATCGGAATAAAACAACAACAACAAAAAAACAAACAAACAAAAAAAACAAATGCAGCAATAGTTCACAAATACTTTCAGCGATCGCACACGGGATACACCGTTCCCGGGTCTCTTATTGCTTTCGGTCACGCACCGGCTAACATCGCAAGCCTGCCTCGAGCCATCGCGTACCACCGTTATTATAAACGCGCATGCCCCCTTGCTTATTTCAGCGACCTTGCTTACATTTGCATTCGCATTCCGTGCTCACTTCGCACGTTGTTACCTCGTGGAACCAGCGTTTTCGGTAAAGCCTAGAAAGCGCGCTCGCGCGCGTGCCTTAATTGCGGAACGCCGGGACAACTGCGTGCGTTCGCAATCTTGTACCAGGAACGAAAACCGCAGAACGAGAAAAAACAACTGTCGTGGTCTTAATTGTGCGCGCGCTTGTCATTGAATGTCTCTATTTGTGACTACGGCGAGGAGAGGCTTTGCTCGTTTCGTGCTGTACCTCCGAATAGCGCGAGAGGGACGGGAAGAAAAAATTGCCGCTTGTTTACAAGCCTCCGAAGGAAGACGGTAGTTCCCAGCCAAAACAGCGTCTCGCGGTATTCGTGCTATTAAAGACTTGGGGTTTAATATGTTCGCTTCTGGGAAACTAATGTTTGGCAATCGCGATGATGATCGTGCGTGTTTTGCGGCGCATTCGCCGAGTCTGAGGAGCGCCAGGCCAGTGGTGGTGAGTTGACAGCCGAGCGGTGGTTACAAATATTCATATATAGATGTGAATTTGCCTGTATGTCAATGACTAGTGAACTTGTGCAATAAAACATGAACGTACCGTGTGTACGTTTCTTTTATCCTCAGTTCCGGGTCGCGCTGCCCACAGCAAAATTATGTTTAACTACCAACTCATCCCAGATCGCCGTTATGAACGTACCCGTTACGACACGTCAAGACAGTAAGATATGTTGATGATAAAAAATAGCAAAGTGCTGCCTCAAACGGCTTCCTGGTATACACAGTGAATACACACACTTATGCTATAACGCCGATGCAGTAGCATAGCTCTCTGAAGAGAGTGTGTACTACATTAAATCAAACAAGCAAACAAGATCGCGACAGTCACGACCACGCATACCAAGTAATGGGCCGTCTTCCGTTGCAGTGCTTGTCAGCTGACGCTACGTCCTGTTAGTTAGGTTAGCTTATAAAGGCGCCTAGACTTGAGCCTGCTGATGAGGTTGTTTGGTATGTCTAGTGTTTTTTTTTTCTTGTTTTTTTTCACCACGCTTTGTGTCATTTATTTAACTTTACGATAATTGCATCTGACATTATCGGATAATTGACCCCTAAAAAGGCCTTCCTATTCAAGTAGCGCCATTTCATTCAAAACAAACAAAACGAAAATTAGGTGCGAAGTGCGAGGAATGCTGTTCATCGGTCCATAAATGCAATTTCCCGAATATATCGCCTCGCATTAGCCGCAATTCAGACGTTGCAACTCGGCATCGCATCGCAGCGCCTTAAGGATTGCCGTATACGTACGTTGTAGCGCAAATGGCCGCTGCTATACAGCTGCGGGCATCTCTTAAAAAAAAATAACCAACACACATTGTTGTGCCTTAGGCTATACACAGACGGCGACTGGCGATTTTAAAAGCTATCGTAGTTAAATATAGGTGGCTCACGCAACGACTATTACTGGCTAGTAAAGATAAAGAACAATTTAACGAGGAACGCAGAACAAGCGCGCTAATGTCTCCGCAATTTTCTTACCGCGCCCCCCTTGGGGGAAAGAGCCACACAACTACTGCAACGACAACAACAAAATATTCCGGTTCGCTCCTTTTGCTCGTGCGTAAGCGGGCATCGATTTATAGTTAAGACGACACATTTACCTCACCGCGTTCATTATAATAATTCCTTATAATTTGCCCGTACCCACTGCGAGCGCTTAGAAGTCAAACGCTTCGAAAACCTCTCGTTATGTTTTCTTTTCCTCGTGTTCCTTTTTTTTTTATGTTTTGTGGGAGACAGCATACGATGTGGTGTGTGTGTGCGTCTCTTATCGGCGACGAAATTGTCGCCAATAATTTTTTGACCGCGGAAAACAAGAGATAAAATATAAACGAACCTACAAGGAGAGTCTGCACGGCTGAGGCGAGCGCGCACGTAGCGACAGTACTGCAAACAACCCACGTAATGGCGCGCATTCGAGAGGCGGGAAAGGACTCAGGGACGTGTAGATCGTTCGAAGCCGAATCACTAAAGCGAAAAGAAGAAAGACTGATTTGAACGACGACTTAAAGTGGAGAGCGAGCTAGTGAGGTCGTCGGTTTCTAATTCGCACATTTGCTTCGTGCACCCCAGGGCACCGGCAGCGCACCTCCGCGCGCGTTTTATCACTTCCCTCTCACCGCACATTTTTCTCTCGCTCTTAGTACAACGCGTGATCGCACGCACTAGCGGCACTGAGTGCGAAATGAGCCAGTCAGCAGTGCAGGCGACAAGGCTGAGCGCGCCTATTTGCGTGCAGCGTTTATATAGCCTGTCGATAGGTGAAATCTGTGGGGAGGACGGTGTGCAAAGTGCACAACGCTTCCTCCTAACAGCGTAGTCCCGATGCAACCAACCGTGAATGTTCCATTGTCGTATGTTAACTGAACATAACCTAATTCAAACATGTTTTCACGATACTAAACGTAAAGCTAGCTTCATTACACGACGCGGCGTCACTGATGTGCAGCTTGTTGTCGAGATAGAGAACGCGTTGCTATTGCTTGGAAGCAAACGTTAAATTATTAAATTACGAAGTTAATGTCCGGAAACTGTTCAGTTGGTTATATATGAAGTAAGAACGTAGTGGAGTACTCCAGAGCCATTTAGTACTCCGGAACTCTGTCACTGAGTACTCTAGAACTCTGCAACATGCGTCCAAAGCCCAACATACAGGTGTTATTTATGCACACTAACCCTTACCTAATGCGGACGCCTACTCAGGGAACCGGACCCATAACCTCCTGGTGGACAGCGAGAGCAGCGAAAAAGCCACTGAGTCACACTGGCTGCGTCAATCTCCGTATGACCGACAGAATCTGGCCACGAAGGCGCGCCATAGTGGGCTGGGGAGACTCGCGATGATAGACTAACCATTTGAAGGTCTGTGATGTGCGTCCCAAAGGTATACGCATGTGCGCATGCAGGATAGTACATGTATGAGCTGAGGTGTGGGCTACGTGTAACATTTGCTGGCAAGCTAGTTGGTAATGTACAGTTCGTAGGTACGACAACGCAAACACGACGAGACACAAATGAGACACCGGACAAAGTGCTGCTGTGTCCCGTGTCTTCTTTGTGTCTCGTCACGCTTGCGCTGTTACACCTGCGAACTTAGGAAACGTGCAGTGTTATGCTCGATACCACGAAGAAAGGAGCAAGGCGCGTTCCCACAGCCCACTGCACGCAACTAGCCGCATCGCTCGACGATTACCGATAGCTCGCCTAAGTCTCTGCCCACGCGGGCCCCATCGGCGACTGGAGGCCCCGTGTGTCACAGTGTAGCCGAAACGCCGGTAATTATATGCGCGTATTAAGTTCGGCTATGCCTCTGCGTCGTATCGATACACGGCGGAGCTCAGCCAAGTCATGAACCGTCAGGCACGTATGCGTCGCGACGACGGTTCCGCAGTTTGCAAATGACGTTCCCCTATCTGGAGGATCGACTGCAACGCGGCGGTGGGCGCCGACGTTCCCAAGATTGCGGCTCACCTCCCTGCCGAAGGTGTGAACCGGTTAAGCGCAGACCACGGACGTACCCCCGGCCCCCCGAGGCTTTTCGCGCGTTTTTTTTTTTAATTGGGACAGATTGCGAGTACCCAGAGAGAGAGAGAGAGCTTCTTATAGCTGCCTTGAGACTGCTATTACATCGAGCGGGACACCACGGGCGTAAGCGCGATTGATCTCAGACACGCATACTTGTAAGCGCATGTTTGTAAGACACGCATGCTAGGCCGGTGCACATCGCGCGCCGGCCTAGAACCATTGCCACCTACGGAGAGCAAAATATGGAAGGTTGTTCTGTACTGAGCCGTCACCGAAGGAAATATAGCTTCTTGATGCCACGGCCACGCTGCATGGAAGCAGCGACCCATCCTTCGCTGCCATGCAAGCACCTCAGACGATAACGCCCAACGATATGAGTGTGCAGAATTGGGCACCCCCCCCCCCCCCCCCCACACACACACACACCACTATGGTCCTAACGAAAGAAAAGAGCGAACTACTTGAAGCGCAGGCAGCGATTTAGTTCGGAGGTCATGAATCGTATTAAACGGAACTCAGACTTTGTGGAGATGTCTCACTCGACTCATTCTGTGTGATCCTGTTATGCTATCTTGAGTCAAGGTGAACGTTATTCACGGTGAGATCGTGAGATTATTAACGCTGTTTCACGCACATATATCTAACGTTTCGTACTAATGTCCGACTTGTAGTAGAAGTGCATATATAATTTACTTCTGCTTCTCTGACGATTCACACCGGAGAAGTGTATGGGTTGATGAGAAAGTAACGCCTGCCTATACACCCTGTACAACAATCACCCCCCCCCCCCCCCTCCCGTTCGCCACTCTATTCCCACCTGTTATTAGAGCGTCTATTAGAGCGTCAAAACCGAGATCAAAACATCGCGAGGTACACTGACACAAAAAGGTCACGCATGCTTTTCCCGGTCATCCGTCATAACGTCGGCGGTTCATAGGTGCGCCTTTGCCCGTGAGCATTTAGCCGCCCGGTGCGTGCGAACAAAAGACACAAAGTATAGGCAAGATCTGCGGTGCTGAAAACACAAAGAAGCGGCGGCGTATACCTGACGGCCGGCAGCTAGGCGATCGGCACAGGGAGCCGCGGGGCGGCGCGCGGGCAATCACGTTTCTATCGAAGCGCATATCACACGCGCCGCGTGCAGCCTCGTTCAGCGAGTGGGACGGACCCCATACTCGCCTAGCTCTCTCTCTCTCTCTCTCCCCTAGTACTTCTTGCTGAGTAATGGGCCGATTGTTCACTGCCGACGATGTCCGGCGCTTCCGAGAGCATAAATCTCAAGAAAAGAGTGAGAGCGAGCAGTTGGAAGAGCAGCTATACGGCGCATAGGCACAAGCGTGACTAGAAAGGGACGGTCCGACCCCGCGCGGCCAGCAGTTTACGAAAGAGAGATAGAAGAAAGAGCTCAACGGCGATAAGAGGACCGTGGAAGAGGCTTGGTGCGTTCGGTGGGCGGAAGTGGCCATTGAAAGGTGTTGAATCGGGGAGGCGGGCGAGCGATACGAACGCCGCTTCTCGCTCGAAGGCCGTATCTGAACTTTCGCCTCGGCCGCGGATGCGACGGTAGCGCCAAATACGGACCCCACCGGCAACTACCGAGCTTGGAGGGAGGGCAGAGCTCGGTGTGCTGTTGCTCGTAAGAATGGGCGAAGATCGTGAGCGCGTCTGTGTGTCTGTGTGTATAGGCCAAGCATGCAGCCATTGTGTGTTTAAAAGTTGCAGAATACGGAAGGCGTTGAGGCGGTTGTCGTGGCTGCTTCTTCGTTGGCCTGTTTCACGCGGGATGATGCCGCGGCCAGTTTAAGCTCGCAAGGGCCGAGGCGGAAGCTCTTACGCAAACGTTACGCGCATCGTTGATCAACAGCACACAATGCGCTATCTTTGCGAAGCCCACGT
The DNA here is from genome assembly GCA_030522465.1 of Rhipicephalus appendiculatus. NCBI lineage: Eukaryota > Metazoa > Arthropoda > Arachnida > Ixodida > Ixodidae > Rhipicephalus > Rhipicephalus appendiculatus. The sequence continues at coordinate 9,732,371 of JALIZH010020216.1, forward strand.
GCCCTGACGCTTCAGCAGTAGGAGTTGTTCCGTGGACTTGGCAGATTTGTCATGCGACTAGCAGAGTAGCAAGAGCTTCCATCGGTGTTCTGGAAACTAAGAATGACAGAATGTATAAAGATGGACTATTATTGTCTCATGGGGAATTTGGGATAACAATACATGTTAAGCAACGGGAATGCCAAAAGAGGTAAGAAGACAAATACAGGTATACAGGAAGCGTTCGGTGGGTGGCTGTTTCTCTATACCGCGTCCTTTTCAGTGACATTAGCAATGCGAAGTGGGAAAGCTACCTTAACTGTTTTTTACAATTCCAGCACGCACTTTAGTTATGATAACGGACAAGCAGAAAGATTAAGACGCAACAATTGGTTACAACGTAATGACTACGGTAGCGATGTGCGCACAGCCTTTCCTTGTTTTTCATGTATATAAATTTTTGTACAATGCAAAGTTTTCATTAAAATGCAAAGTATAATGCAAATTTTGGCATTAAAATTCAAAGCTCGTCCTGACTAATGAAAGCGAGAAGACTCACTAAACGACACATTTCGGCAACACCCAGTTTCGATGTGGTTTTAGGATTACGCAGATCGCTTGGAGTGTATTTTCCAAGAGTGCGACTGAAACGAGATGTGGGTACTTATTCTACCACTCTTTGATTGATGGCGTTTGATCATCGCAAAACAACTAAGATTACAAAACAGCCCATAGAAAGAGACGCCGCAATGGAGCGCTCCATATTGACCACCTGGTGTTTTTTAGCAAGCACACTTTGAAAATAAAGCGTCTACCGTATTCTGTCCTTCGCCACCAGAAAGCACCCTGTCTCGGACAGCAATCGAACCCACGACCTATAGGGGCTCGCAAGCGGCATTACGCCATAACCACCGACGAACCCCATGTCGTTGTTTGCGGGTAGATACGGTACACGCTCTACTTTCAACGCGTTTCTACGCAGCAGCGGCAATCATTCGAAACAAACAAAAAAAAAAAGCAAAAGCAGAGCTAAACGAGTATACCGTAATACGGACACCCCGGATTGATGGTTAGGCCCATCCAGCAGCAGCGCGGTGCCGTAGTCTCTGGTTAAGGTATAAAGCCACTGTTGGAAGCGCCCCTCCTCCCCCTAACGGCCAAACCGAGAACAAATGAGTTAACGCCCCCCAAGCCGTGTTGAAGAAGGGCTTGCAAACGCCGCGCCTGGCGAACACCGAAGGGCGCTCCCATCGGCTTGACGGGAGCTTTGTTTCGAACTCTCGTTCGGTGTCCATCTTTCGGCCTCGCTGCCTGATCGCGGTATTTGCATCGGCCACCCTGTAATCGCGCACCCAAATCACGCCTGCTTTTATTTGTTGGTATTCTCTTTATGGCGTTACGCTCGCGGTACAGCAGGGGATGTTTAGAGTCTGGGGCGAGCCGAGCCCCTCTCATCGTGGAGTTCGAGCGCGTCAGGCGCGTAGCACACACACACACGGGCAGACGGAAAACGATAAGTTTTGGCTTCTTGCGTTTAACGCGACGTTTTCAACGGCGCGGCCGACACCCCGTAATCTGGGCTTGTACCTATAGATTACGGGACCACCTAGGGCTCGAAAAACTTTCTCACTTGAGCTGAACGTCACACGAAAAGGCCGTGAGAGAAAGAGTTAGGCAGCTAATGCGCGAAAATGAAGGGCGAAGTGCCGGTTATGTTTTCAAACAATCTCAATTGGTGGGCCCATTCGCTACGATAAAAACACCCCTTGTTTTCTTATCCTTATTTATTTTTCTTCACAAAGAGATTACTAAAGGTATCTTCAAGCGTATGCTACGGAACATTCCGAGGTGTACGTTCGCCTTCCCGGCATCGTCTGCTCTATACGATCAAGTGGCCGCTCCCTCGCGCCAAGCTGTATCCGCCACTGTAGCTCTCATCGGACCGGAACTCCCTTCCTTTGAAAATGCGAGCCCATTAGAGTACGCAAGGCCATCAGAGAACTTACGCGCTTCTTGAAGGTAAAGCTGTACTGTGCGAGCATGATGCCACTGAGCATGAGCGGTCATTCATCTCCGGATGAGCTCACATAATCGTTCTACATTGAAATTGTTTTATAATGAAACGCCCGGGACACTTCTTTGTAAACGACGCCCACCATGGAAACTCTTGCAATATAGGCCGGGAATGTGAGGGGTCCTGCTTTATTCAGATCATTTCGCAAAGCAGTATAGTAGTAGTAGCAGTAGTAGTAGTAGTAGTAGTAGTAGTAGTAGTACTCCTCCTCCTCCCTCCTCCTCCTCCTCCTCCTCCTACTACTACTACTACTACTACTACTACTACTACTACTACTACTACTGCTCCTCCTCCTCCTCCTCCTACTACTACTACTACTACTACTACTACTACTACTACTACTACTACTACTAGTAGTAGTAGTAACGAAAAAAGGAGAACTTTTTCGAGGAGCTCCTTTCTGTGTTAGACGCAACCAAACGAATCCAACAGGCAATTAGGCGTAATCCGAAGGTTCTGTGTTCGGATCCCACCGACCGAAAGGGTGATTTTTGTCGACTTTAATTCATTTGAATTTAGGTCGTAATTGCTACGCTAAAATTGCTAGACAGAAACTACTGTCCCTATATACGCTTTCCTTGACCTAATTGCTTGTTACATTTATTTGGCAGTAGTAGTAGTAGTAGTAGTAGTAGTAGTAGTAGTAGTAGTCGTAGTAGTAGTAGTAGTAGTAGTAGTAGTAGTAGTAGTAGTAGTAGTAGTAGTAGTAGTATTGATTTAGAGAGAAATGACGCTTATTTCTACAACCCAGCGGAAGTGCGGCGCAGTGTCTTAGGCGAAAGGAGAAGGGGAGTTAAATAAAGGAGAGAGGAAAGGAAAAGAAGAAGTAGTGGGCTTGTTCCGCCTGATAAACAGGTGCTCGCTTATAAAAGCTTTGATGTCTTTCGTTCACATTTCCCCATTCCTCACACGTATAAGGTGGCCACTCGGGCGCGACGATGGTTATGACTTCACTTAACTACATATAGCTTGCGTGTGACGTCACGGACGCTGCTTCCGACCATATACTGGCACTCCGCGATGGCGGGTTTGATGACAAACAGGTTGCGGTTAACCTACTTCAACGTGATAACACGTGGCAGGAACACCTCTGTGCGCGAATAACGAAAGAACCTAGATGTGGTGTTTTGGCAACATTAATGTGACTTAGAAAACGTCGCGTCAGCCCATGCTGGGGCTCCAACACGCAGGTTTCAGTGACGTCATTGAAAGCCATCTATTCTCTCTCTCTCCATCATCTCTACTCTATCATCCCGCTCCGCTCAAACTTTGCAAAGTCCCGCGTCGAGAGAATGGAAAAACCTCGACGGTTGTCTTCTATACGAGCGGCGGAAACGAGGGCTGTAAAAAAAAAGAAAAAAAAAAAAAACGAGCGATAACTCAAGACGCTCGCTCGCGTGTATAACTCAAACGCGCTTCTCGTATATGAAGAGCGAAAGAAGAAGAAGAAGAAAAAAAAGCGCAGACTACTCGTACGTCTCGACAGAGTGGAAGAGAGAAAGGGAAAAGGTCGAATACGCGACGACGGGCACGACGAACGATTAAATGCCGATGCGACCGAGCGGCTTCGGCGGCGGCGTCCGATATCGTCTTTCCGTATTCCTCGCACGGGCGCCGCCGCCGACCGAGCGCGACCGCGAAACAAAAGCGATTTCCCGGCGTCTACGACGACTCGATCCACGGGTTCGCCGCCCGTATCTCGAACAGACTGCGCGCGATAAACAAGTAAAACGTCTCAACACCGCTCCGAATGAAACATGAGCGGGGCAAAGATGGCCGGACGGTATATCCAATACATCAAATACGCGAGACGACCGAGAAGCATCTTCCGCGAGTCACAGGCGGACGTAGAGGAATGAAAACCGGAAAACGTTGAAGACTCCGAGGACAATAAAAGAAACGACGACGTATAGTCTTTCTTGGCTTTGTTTCGTTCGTTTAAGTATCTTGTCTCGCGGGCTTGGGGAAAGGCTTATACGCGGGATCAGCCATCTGCTTTTGAAGCTGTCCTCGCCAACGACACGAGGCAAGAACAAGTACGAGTCTAAAAAGAAAGAAATGGATTGAAAGAGACGAAGACGCGACGTGAATTTCGAGAGAGAGCGTACGCAGCCATCTGGATGCGAAATCGCGCTCTCGACCTTTGCGGTGATTTTTTTCTTTCTTTCTTCGTGGCCCCACAGTCTATTATCTTTCTCTTTCCTTTTGATCGCTTTCATTAGCCGTCTCTTTTTTTTTCTTTCTTTTTTTTTTTTCTTTGCGATGCTGGTCGTTGCACGTTCAGAGAAGATGCGCCATCGCATCGTCGACGACGATTTTTAATCAGCTTAGAGAAGCGGTGCCACGGCGGCTAGAAGCCACGGGCGGAGTGGGATGGGAGATAGAAGGGAGACGATCAATTGCGGGGCGACCGCGATCCCGGCCCGCAGTGTCATCGGCGAGCGGCGCGACCTCGTCGACTCTATATAGACGGTGCACCGCGAGTGCATGTTCTTGACCACGCGTGGTCGCTCTAGAAACGTTAGGTGCCGACGGAAGGTTTAAACAAAGACTGGAGAGAGATTGCACGCGCAACCGGATGAGAGCGTGAGTTCGTTGACACCCCCCCAGTCGAAGATGCTGTCGTGCTTCCGTGGACTTGAAGAATGGATGGATGTACTACAGATGACCGAGAGAGAGAGATAGAGAGGGAAAGAGAAGCGAAGAGAGGTTAAACAAGGACGTGCACGGTTGGCTACCCTACACTAGGGGAGGAGGAATAATAAATCGAAGAGATAAGAGGAATGGAAACGTAAGATACATGGTAAAGAGATACTACCACGCTCAGTATGGGCTGCACCGCAGGAGCACGTTACCAAGTGCACTGTAAGGTTGTAGAGCGGCGCCGATTGTGACATGTTTTCAAGTTGTCAAGGGAGAGTTTCGCTGTTCTATACAGTGCGCATCGCCTCCACTTGCTTCCGCGTTCGCCCTCGTTTTGCCCTGTGGTGATATGAGCTTGGAAAATGATAACTTCGAAGGTGAAAGCAAGCAAATGGGAACAATGCGCTCCCGCAAGAACAACCAGACTCTCTCCCGATAGCTCGAAAATATGCCAAAAAAGGCGCCACTAACTAACGTCTGCAATGCAGACACTTCAAAAGCGTTCGCAAAGTCCAGTCATTAAAAGGGTCATGAACCACCCTTCGTGCTTTGTGAGAAAACACATACTGCAGAAAGCAATGAACATCTCAGCCAAATCCTGCAGTCCTGCGCGCCAGAAGAGTTCAGAAGTAGCGCGAGGTTATTGTTTTCTCAAGCGCACTTTCTTCATATAGAGGCCCGTCCTCATCCTCTGCGGTGGGCGGGGCACCTGCTGTTTGACGTCGAACAACAGGTATCATGCTATTGGCCAATAGCTGACGTAACTCAAGAGTGGCGTTTGGACAAGGCGCGCTCCTTGCCACAGGGTGCTGCCACAGTGCCGGTGTCGTGCGCCGTGCTCCATAGTCTGCTAACATTACAAAGTGAACCACACTCGCGCACAAGAATCGCTACGTGAATCACAACAGGAAAGAGCGATCGCGTTACGTCACGTACATTCAAGGTCGTGACGCGCGCTGACGTAACTTCCTGCCCCCGTGTAGCTCATTGTGCACCCGTCGGGACGAGAGGAGAGGGAAAGCTCTGACAGCGTGCGACAAATCCCTGTAGCTTCGCTCGTTCATGACGGATTCGGAAACTTTTGGTGCCAACTGATTTGTGACGCAATATACTTAGATGCTGAGGTCATTCGTTGATTACGTGAAAAAGTGGTTCAGCCTTACCTTAAAGAAGCGAAATATGGATTTTGTGGTGTTTCGTATGCAAGAGTGCGAATTCCAAGATCCGAAGATCTTTTCCTCTGAAAGTGGCCGCATGCGTTTGTGGCACTACGAAAGTTGCTCTTTTAATTTCCTTTAAGAAATGTAGCCATCTTTCCCTCCCTCCCTCCACCGTTCATCTTTAGGACGTGCCGCTCACACAGAGGTAGTTCCACACTCCGGCCATCGGGACGCACATTAACATGCACGGGATTCGACGTGCAAATATTGAAAAAAAAAAAAAAAAAGAAACCACGAAACGCAGCGTTGACCACCGAAGGCGAGTAATCGTCCTCAGGACGAGCACCGTGTTGTGACACTGTTTTGACACGGACGGGGAGGGAACACATGTATACCCGAACGAGGGAAGTAAAAACGAAAAAAAAAAATAATAATACGAGATACATCGCGCTGTATGCGACGTCCGGAACATTACTGCTGTCGTGCGGCGATGACAATCGTGTCATGGCGCGAGAGTGAGCGAGGGCGAAGAGATCGACAGCGTTAGAAATGACAGCGAACGAGGGGACACGGAATGAAAGAGAGGCGAAGAGAGATGGACGCGATACGTGGACTGAAGGGAAAGCCAATAAAAAAACAAAAGCGCGGCGGGGTGCGTGTGTACCATACCGGTGCGAAAGGACGTCGAAAGGGTGAGAACGGAGCGAGCTGTGTTTACCGAACGACATCGTTGTCGTCGTGGACATAAGCGGTCGATGAAAACAGCGTCCCGCGGCGGCGGCGGCGGCGGCGGCGCGAGCTTTGTGCACACTGAACGCGACAGCGTGTCGTTATGCACGAGCGCGGCCGACTTAAACGCGTGAGCGGCACAACTCGCGCATGTATAATGGGTCACAAAACATTCAATCGTACGACAGATGTCAGTTTGTCGTGGATTAGCGTGGCGTTTATCAGTTAATCGATCGATTAGTGTGTGTGTGTGTGTGTGTGTGTGTGTGTGTGTGTGTGTGTGTGTGTGTGTGTGTGTGTGTGTGTGTGTGTGTGTGTGTGTGTGTGTGTGTGTGTGTGTGCGTGTGCGTGTGTGCGCGCGTACAGCACCTTAATGAAAACCGACTGACAATGATGCCAGGGAAGGTATAGGAACGTTATTTACACTCTTTCAACTGTATTGTAGTAATAGTTTCAGAAATATGAAGAAAGTAACGGTGACGAAAAGACAGCTTACCGCCAGCAGGGACTGAGCCTGTAACCTTCCGATAATACGCTCGATGCCCTATACCTATTGAGCTACGGCGGTAGTTGTCCTGCCGTCGACATTATTGGACATTTCTGCGCGTGCAAACCCGAGAGTGTTAGGGAGCGCAGCTCTTAGCCACGACGGCGACTGTTGCGCGCTGATGGAGCTTTGGCTCTTTTTCCTTTCTTTTTTTTTTCTTTTTTTGCCAGCCGGCGTCAGGTAGCTTGCACGGAATCGGTTCCTGAGAGCCTCAAAAAGGCAAAGCGTATGTGAGACCAGATTATAATGTTCTAGGCCGAGTTTGCTGCTTGATTATTTATTTGGAACTGCTCCAGCGCCTAACGGGAAAAAAGAAACGGCCGAGCGACTTCAAGTACGACAAACCAACGCGCCCAATCTTCAACACTAGTTGAATATGCAAACCACTTAATAGATATATGAAGCCGTGTTTTCAGTTTTAGTAAGTGTACTTGGCATGAACAACTTCTGTTATATATAGAGGCGGTTCTTGTGTGCGTGCTCCCAACACGACCACTAAAAGCGATACTGTTACTGCGATGCAGGTACTGTTATAACGCGACAAACCCGCGGCAGTGGCTTAGCGGCTACTGCCTTGCGTTGTCTAGCAGGCGGGCGCGGATGCGATTCCTGCCCAGGGCAGCCGCGTTTCAGCGGCGACAAACTTCAGTAAAGCTCGTGTGCTTAGATTTATATGCATATGTGCAAGTTAAAAGGCTCCAAGGAGACAAAATATTTTCGCAGTTCCCCCTTTCCCTCTCACCCTTTCTTTACTGCGTGCCTCGTAATCATAGTTCTGGAATGCACGTAAGCCCGCTGATTTTAATTGTTTAAGTACCGCTGCAACTACGGTGATTTCAACAAAATCGCTGCTCTATAACTATACCACTTGAGCAACAACTGCCACAGCGACATTATCAGCGTCGTGCTCATTAAGGGCCGCAAATCGGCGTATCCAATCTAACCATTTAACCGCCATTTCTTCGCCCAAACGCCTCGGAAGGACGCTCGAGGCGCCGCACGTACAGGTTGCACATTGCATTAGAGAGCCTACAGGCGCAATGCCGCTGCACAAGTCGCGACTGCACACCAACGCGCGCACGCGTTAAGTCGTTCGATCTTCGGCGAATCGCTCGCGCGCACACACCCCTCTCCCCCCCCTCCTTCGGCCGGCGTTGCGGTCTGCCCCCCCTCGGGGGGGGAGGGGGGGCATGCACGCATGGCCGCACGCGCCGTGATTGATGGAGCCCGGGGCCGCATCGATCGACGCGACCCGCTTGGCCGCGCTTTCGACGACAGCTAGCAGCTCGACGTGGGGCGCAGGCCTCTTTTCCTACTCTCTCTCCCTACGCTTGATACACACCCCGTCGCACGAACGACCACAGTCGCCCATACTGTCACGTGCTTTCTCGTATGTAAGGACTCGTATGCGTGCCACGTATATGCGGACGCGACCAGGGCGTGCTCGCACTTTAATGCCGTACAAGGCAGCATCCGTGCCCACGCGCTGCGCGCGGCTTCGCCTGCGGGTCGCGATCTGTCAGGCCGCTTTGGGGATGCGCGTAGCTTTTGCGTTGACGTCCCGCGCCGTAGCGTGGTGTCGTCTCACGTAGTTATGGTTTGCGCATGGTCGGAGCTTCGTGGTAAAAGGTTAATAGAAAGCTGGACGAGTTGAAAAGGGATGCATACTAAGAATCGGCGGGGAAAATACGGAAAATACGGTAGTGGTCGACCCGCCGCGGTGGTCCAATATTTATGGTGCTCAATTGGTGACACGAAGGTCGCGGTATGGAATACCCGGCCGGGGCGCGGCCGCAATTTGATGGAAGCAGAAATGCTAGAACCGTGTGCTTGAATTTCGGTTCACGTTAAAGACCCGCAAGTGACGGATACTTCCGGAGCCCACCACCACGGCGTTTATCGTTATCGTATCGCGGTTTGGGGACGTGAAACACCAACGATTATTAGTATGTCATAGTTGTCAGGCGAAACATCACGAGATGTTGTTGCCATGACCGGCAAACTCGTCTCATGCTGAAGCCTTCGCGCATATGGGAACACCTGACTGTCCAACTCTGCCTCGAGCAATATGATGCAACATGAACGGCAACTCAAGCTGGAGCCGGCGGACGATCTCGGTGCGCCCGTCCGTGGTCCGCCTTCCGAATCGTCCCCGACTTGCCCGTCCATGTTGAGTCACTTCTATGTGAACGTAGCCCGAGAGGGGGGGTCTCGAAGTGTTTCTTTTGTGTGCCTTCTGTTATTTGGTGTACACCTCATCCCACGGCAGGTCGTCGCCGTCTCGTCCGCTCCCTGCGCGCGACTTTTGAAGCAAGCGAGGAAGGGTGGGCGAAGGAGCTCGTAAGCCTCGTCCGGGCAGCGATTGCGTGCGTGTTTCCTGCGAGCAAAGGCGACAGGCCTCTCTCACTCCTTTGTCCACCTCTTACCATGCAGCCGGCACTTCGAGCCCTCTCCTCCTCCCCCCTCTTTTTATCGACTGGCCAAAATTGAAAGGACGCGGGCGTCTGTTGCGCAGCTCGGCAGGGCTTCTGGAGATCATCGTGCGCGCTGCCACGGCCCGGCACATGTCATCGCACAAAGGAAGAGCAACGTCAACCCTTCTTCTCCCCCCCCCCCCCCCCCACCCCTTTCGAGCCACCTCCTCCGCAGTCCGTTCTCTTCACGATGTCGAAGACTCGCGAGGCCACAAAGCAAGCAACCGGAACGAAATGAATATACGCTTCGCCGTCAGTATTGAAAAGAAGGACGGAAAAAAAGAAGATGGACGACGAAGCATCGATGCCAGCAGGTGTGAAGATGGCTAGGGGGGGATGGCAACCAGATCGTCCTTTGGCGCACGGTGCGCGCAGCGAGTGAATGAGATCGAACCGAATCGATCGCACACAAAAGGGACGCCCGCCGATTCGACTGCTCTCTTCCTCACCCCTCTTGTCTGGGCTGCCGAGTCATTGAAGAAGAAGAAGAAGAAGCGGCCGCGGTGAGAAATAATCTCCGAGGTGATTCAGGCTGCGCGCGGTTGAGTGTGTCATCTACGGCGTGTGTGTGCGCTAGCGGTCGGACATGACACGGACCAGTGGTGCGCGTCGGAACATTGGTTATACATGTATCACAGACACACACGGAGCGCGTATTGCGGCTTTTCTCCAGCGCGCTCCTTTTGGCCGTGCCACACAGTCGAGGTCTAGGCGCAATTTGAAGGCAGCTTCTTGGTATTATTTTCTCGTTTCGAGCGTTCGATCGAAGACGGTGGTCTCGAAGAACTTGAATTGAAAAAAAAAGAAAAGAAAACGTGCGCCAGAGAATCTACGAATTTATACAGCGTCAGAGAGTATATGATTGATCTACGGTACGGACGCGAAATCGTGTTCGCAAATGTAGCAAATGCGCGGACTGCCCACGAGCCAGTTCCAATTCTTCATAGACGCGAACTGCATACGAGAAAGCGAGCGAGTATGACTGGACCTGCAAGTCCTCAGTTCGCCATGAAGCAGTACTATCGAATGTGACAAGCAATACTACGAATAATATTGCAGAGATCGGAAATCTAAATTTCTTTTTATCATCCTTAAAGCCTGTGTATGTCACCAACATGTCACCGACATCGGTTTTGACGGTAAAGATCAAACTATGTAACGCTGAAAGCGCGATTTAAACACTGTTTGCGACGCTGTAGTATGTCGTCAACCTATCGTGTGATGGTGTTTTACCTTCAACCTCGTCTTACCGAAAAAAGCTAAGTACTGTAGGTTCATAACTATAAGTTATGTTCGAAATCCAAGTTCTTCCATGTAAACCGATGACTGAAGCCTTGTTCTCTTATTTACGGAGGCTGTTTTGCCTAACACTAACAATTAATAGTAATTGCTGGGGTTTTACGTCTGAAAACCACGATATGATTATGAGAGACGTCGTAGTGGAGGGCTCCAGAAATTTTGACCATCTGGTGTTCTTTGACGTGCACCTAAATCTAAGCTAACGAGCCTCTATAGCGTTGTGCCTCCATCGAAATGCAGTCGTCGCGGCAGGGATTCGATCCCGCGACCTTCGGGTCACCAGTCGAGCACCTTATCCACTAGTCCAGCACGGTGGGTTGACCCTAACAACCACCACGTGTAAGGTGTATAGTACATAATAGGTTGCAATATTCATCACGTAGCCTTGGCATTATCAAAAGCTATTTAAAACTTTAGCGCCATCACGTCAATAATAATAATATCTGGGGTTTAACGTCCCAAAACCATGATATGATTATGAGAGACGCTGTAGTGGAGGGCTCCGGAAATTTCGACCATCTGGTGTTCTTTAACGTGCACTGACATCGCACGGTACACGGGCCTCTACCATTTCGCCTCCATCGAAATGCGACCGCCACGGCCGGGATCGAACCCGCGACCTTCGGGTCAGTAGCCGAGCACCCTAACCGCTATACCACCGCGGCGGATCATCACGTCAATAGTCGGAATGTGCTTTCATGTTGTTGGGGTGACAAGCTCTGTCATCCTTCGAAGCATACGATTCCTCACTTTTCGTGCCAAGCGCGGCGTGCTTTCCTCGCAAACACCCGCTCTACCGACTACACAGCGCTCGTGTCGCAAGCCGTGACATCCTCGATCGAGGTAAATGATAGGCGAGGCTTCGTTATACATGCCAATCCACGCCTGCAGCGACCCGGCAATTTACACCGCCGTCCTGTTGTCGCGCTCGCAACGTCCGCCAAAAACGCCGGCCGGCTGTCAATAACGGAACAGCTACAGCACGAAGCCACGATTTTCGTGAGAGGGCATCGCAATCTATACGTTTTTTTTTTTTTTTTTCGGGTTCAAAACACGATCCCATGAAAAAAAGAAAACAGAATTCCGAGAAAACGCACGAAAGATCGCTATCCCGATGTTGTACCCTTCCTGCGAACATTACCGGGGCTTCTGGAAAAGCATGCAAGTATGCCCACCTAAATGCGACAGGTATGAGGAGGGGGGAGAGGGGGGAGAGGATAGGGGGTTGAGGTGCGTAGAGCAATAATGATGGCGTTGCTTGTGCAACCACGTGAAGAACGGGGCAGTCGAGATTTTTTTTCTCTTTTTGTGTTTTTTTTTAAAGCACGCGGTGCCGGAGGGTGCTGGCGTTGAATCGACAATGCGCGCCCACATGTCACGAATCGTCCTTGCCTTGAACCCGCCGCTGCTTCTCATTCTCCGCTACTGGTCGACGCTGTACAGTATCTTGCGCAAGTAGTGTCTTCGCACTTTCGCATCCCCGATAAGACAGCCACACTTGCTAATGGCCTGAGTTCGAAAGTTGTTCGAAAAGTGTGGCTGGCCCAATGGTTTTTCTTCAAAGTGGTCATTGTTTGTATATTTTCTCTATGCTTCTTTACGCCACGCCGTTCTGCGACTGCAGCGGATGCATACCATCCAATCTTGGGTGCGCCATATGGGGCAAAGAAAGTCGGCGAAAGTGCACACGTGCGAAGTCTAAAAGAATGACTAACCGAAAAGCTATACGAGTGATGTTTAATGGACAAATTCTATAGCCCGCTTTTGCAGTCACCTGAACAAAACGGGATTGCGTGCGTATATTTAACTTCGTCGATATTTCATTGCGATAGCAATTATATGGACACTCTAGGCAGGTTCTCGCCGTCGGTGGCTACGACGCCGTGCCGTTCCGTAAATGTATATTTTTTCCCAAGCTTTCAAAAAAAAAAAAAGGGGGGGGGGGGGGCGGGGTGCACTCGGTCATTGGGCAGAAATCGAATGAAGACATATACCGTTGTTATAGCTGTGTATAGTCAACAATGCCACTCGTTTAGCCATATCTAGCCGACATTAACCGGCGCCAGGTAAGCAACATTAGCCAGTGCTAGCGAGTGCTGGTATAGTAGGCTAGTAGCTAACTAAACACGGTAGTTGAAGGGGTCACGTCGTCCACGAAAGCGTCCGGCCTGTCCGCATGAATGTAAAATCTCTTTATGGATGTGAGGTTAGGGATTTTTTAACGGCAGGCCACTACATTGTATTAAATAAATTTCTGAAACTGGCTACATCCCCACGACTACATCCTTCCCTTCTGCTTTCCACTATAGCACCTCAAGCAACACAGGTGTGTCGAAACGTCGAATTAAAACAGCAACGAAAAGAAGTCACTTGCTCATAAGATATACGAGAGAGCATAGTCAGCCACGTAGAACCAGAAAACGCGAGGTACTTAATTCGCGAGCTGTGTCCGCATCCAGCAGCAAAACGAAAAAGCCTCGACACCTCGAGCGTCGCACTATGTCAGCACCCAATTAAATTGCAGCCACTATCGCGCTCAAGCATCGTCCCTGTTTCTAGGCGCCAGAGTTCTTTTGTTTGTTTGTTTTTCTCGTCGTGTAGGGAAGCTTCGCGAGCTCGCGCTGGCGCTATCATCCGCGCGAAATTCGGCCACGAGCTGGCGACGCGCGAGAGCTGCCCGTTTCTTTTGGCATTTTTTGCTCGACGTTCTGCAGGATAGACGCGTCAAGGCGACTCGTACAAGATAGAGCAGGCCGTCAGGTGCAAGTGTCGACGGCACGTAGACCACGTTAATGTAGAGCACGAGCGATTTGCCACCGTTAAGCTGTGCACACAAGTGCAAAAGACAGTTCGGTACAGCTCGTACCGATAGAGCTTCGCGCATTCTCTTACTCCCATTGCGTCGTAAAACGGTGCAATGTTGCGGAAGTTGAAGATTGCGTACTGTATGTAACAAGAGAAAGCGAACGTAGGAGCCCCAGTAGCTAACTGAAGTTTTGCTGATAGAACCTGACCGAAGGAGATTATCGGACTTCCCACGGTTCTCTGCATCCAAGTACGCCACACAATTGTAGTATGACACTTTCATCCTGCGTACAAAACCGATGTTTTATGCCAATTTCGCGCCCAAAGTGGCCAGCTCTAGGACTCCAAGTTACCAGGAGCGTAGCCAGAATTTTTTTTTTTGGGGGGGGGGGGGGGGGGGGTCATCCATACTTTATGTGTGTTCGTACGTGCGTTTGTATGTGTGCGTGCATACGTACGCAAGTAAAATTGAAAAATTTCGAGGGGTTTGAACCCCCCCCCCCCCCCCCCTGGCTACGCCACTGCAAATTACATAGACATGAAGACCGTACAAGCGCCACATTGTGCGGTCCATTGCACGGTAGGAAATACTTACACATGAAGGGCCGGGTGACACCGCTACCATTCAGAAACCGTGGAGGGGTATACGCTAAGATGTTTTCTCGCCATACAAAAGCGTCTAACCAATGCAAGGAGTTGCACGCTTTTAGCGGAAGTTTTCCGCACACAATGAACGTCTTCTTCGTAAACTTTGCTTCAATGCCTGTTTGCTTCTCTATCTTTTCTTTCTTTTTTTTCCACTTGAAGGGGGAAGAAAAGATTCGTGTTTGAAAACGCGGTACCTCGATGTGGCATCGTAACAGCCGCCTGCAGCAAGCACCACATGCTTGCTGCAGGCGGCTGTTACGATGCCACATCGAGGTACCACGTTTTCAAACACGAATCTTTCTCCGTGCAAGCTGCACCATGCACACGGCATCAACGGTGGCGAAAGATCTCCATTTCGGACAAGAAGTAAAAACAAACAAATAAATAAATAAAATAATAATTATAAAATAATCCAGCAAACAAACAAACAAAAACTTAGTCATCTCGACTGCGCTGTCATGTGCGTGGTGGTTTCTTACACTACGAGCGCTGCGTACCTCGGCTCCGCAGTGCGGGACGAAGGCACGGAGAGAACTTGTCATGCAAATGAGACGCCGCCGTCGTCCGTGCAAGCCGCCGAGAGAAACCAGATCACTCACGATGCTGCTGGCGGCATGTGCGTGCGCTACACCATCTAGGTACTCGTCGCAGGCTTTCGCTCGCACACTATACGTGTATAGAAGCACGTTGTGTGCTGTGTGTGTTTGTAGTTGAAAGACGTACGTATAGCGTACCACCACCACCACCACCACCAAGCCTAGATGAGGGTAGGGTGTATACGAACGGGCGCACGGGAAGCTTTTATGACTTCGCCTGCTTTACAAGGAGGGCGACCGGCCATACCCAGAGCGGCGCGCGATCTCAACTCGAACGTTCGAGTCGAGATACGCTCAACTCTTCGCTATATAACGTGAAATTCGGAGAGCGAAATATTCGGACTAGAGCGATGAATGTTCCTCCGGAGGTATCTTTCGTACGAGGCGAAACTTGATATCTAGAAAAGTTCGAAGAAGGGAAAATTTCGGATGTGCATACAGGAGCGTTGTGCGCGTGTATACCTCTCGCTGGAGTCGACACCGACTGTCGTCTCTGTACACGAGAAAGAAGTTCGAAGAGCGAAACTTTCAAATCGGCGCGTAAAGACGATCGCGTGATCACCGTCAGAGTTTCGCATGAATCGAATTTTTTCGACGAAAGTTCGAAAAATGAAATTTTCGTATGCAGGCAGAGAGTTGCGCGCATGGTCCTTTCGCTTGAGTCGAAGTTCACTTTTACCATTACTAGAGGAAAATGAAAAGAGTGAAATTTCGCGAATCGGCACGTTGAACAGTGGGGTGGGAGTCAATTTTTGCTATGCTAAATCTTCGAACCACGAACGGCATAAATTTTTCGGTAAGAGTACATGCAGTTTGGCCACAGTACTATTCCGACCGCAATACTATTCCAGTTGAGGAAAATTGGGCTATCGTCGTGTCATTCAAAAAAATTTCGCACGATATTTAAGGACTCGCACGAGCACACATACGAGCACTACTTCGCTCAACGCTAATATCATTCGTGTGTTCAGCATAAACTATGAAAAATCCAAACTTTTCAAACAGACAACTGACCTATTATAGCTGAGCAAAGTCGCTATCTACAGAGCTCCATCGAAGCGACCTCCGCTAAGGGTGTTAATGCGAATGACGAAATTTTCGGGCCAGTTTTCTTTCTCCGACTCGGATTTCTCGACACGAGCGCCAAAGAGAAGCCTTGAACTCACTTTCAGAGCGTAAAAGAATCACGTTTACCGTACATGACTCAATTAATACTGACACGCACAGCAAAGCACGTACCTACGCCGTCAATAAAAAAAAGGCGACGCGACACCACTGCGCAACGCCTGACCTCGCTGACCGGCAGCCTATTTTTTATTTTTCTCTCTACGCGCACCTTCGGTATACGACAAGCTCCCTTCGTAAAGCCTCCATTTTGTGTTTCAGATGTTGTCCATACAGGAGCACCCCGGGTGTCAGCATAAGTATGCAGGCCGCTTTATGCTCCAACCTTATCTTTCGCCTCCATCTGCCTCCATTTCTTTTCCGGCCTTGTACACGGGGAACTTTTATGCGCTACATGTCTTAGTGAAACCATGCGGCATCCGTAAAACATTATCATGTTTAGACATGTCACAAGGGAACTCCGAGGCTGTCCTCTGACTTCGAATGACTCGATCGCTTGCTAAAAGAAGTCTGGGATACCTTAATTAACTCTAACACAACGGCGAAAGCTACCCTACTTCGTTTCACAGATCAGGTGCAGTGCTGTTGAAGCTATGCAAGAAGTTCAGCCAGCAAAATGTGTAACTCCGCACGTCTCGTGGTCGGCTTTGGTGGCTGTAAATGCATGCTCGTGCTACCCGAGCACGAGCCTGCGCGTGCGCGCACTCGCGAACGGCTTCAAATAAAACACCAGGAACCGAAAGCAATGAAACGGTAAGCCATGGGGAACAGCATATTGATTGCCGTATGGACGATGGATGGATGGATGGATGCGAAACTTAATTGTTATAGTCCTGAGGTGCACGACTCAACGCGCAGCGGGCCGCTCCCACGTTGGGACAGTCAGGCCGAGCCCTACCGCCGCATCGTGGGCCCTCTGGACAGCCCACAGTTGAGCCCCGACATCGGGGCTCTTGATAGCGGATAGCCACTTGTCTTCATTGGATTGGTCCGTGCCACGTAACGTGGGGCAACGCCAGAGCATATGGTCTAGGCTAGCGAATGGAAGGTTTTATTATTTTTTTTCTGAGGCACAAGACATCTTCATGTATAATTCGGCCTAAAGAAAATAGGAATCACATTCTGGTCTGTTATAACAATCGACTATTTGTTGGTGCGAACGCACTTAGTGCAAGAAGTCTAGCTAGCCTCCGCGGTGTTGCACCTGATGTATGGATCTGAGTATAAGCATCCATGAAACTGTACTCGTTGGCACTCATTTCTAAGTCTTTTGTTGACACCTCCACTAGCTCTGCATGCTACGATTGCATGCTAGAACGAATGTGACAAGTCTTGAAACCCATTAAGACACATACGCAAGACAAGTTCACAGATGAATGCATTTTCAACTGTTTGTCTTGAAGACACAAGTGACGCTTCTTCTTTATCGCCTCACCTTGATGCTTTCGCAAATACAAAGTGAGGGCGTAGCTCGCACGCCTCGAGCCACACTTTTATTTGTCTTTTTTTTTTTTTACCACACTCGTTCACGTCAACTATGCCGAATATATAGACTCAGGAGACATATAGGGCTTTAGCCTTAATAATTTTTTGGTAAGCTAGGTGTTGACGCGGACGCTTTCATAAAGAGAAAATTCTATAACGTCGACGAGAATCTAAAGGTATAAATTGTTCACATTGCAGATTCTAACGTAGGTAGGCATTCGTAGCTGTTCGCTAAACTGTCAGAGTTTAGTCAAGCTAGTAGCAAGCAAGTAGCGCAGGGCTCTTTCCATCAGTAGAATTCAAGAACCTCGATAGAAAGAAAGAAAGAAAGAAAGAAAGAAAGAAAGAAAGAAAGAAAGAAAGAAAGAAAGAAAGAAAGAAAGAAAGAAAGAAAGAAAGAAAGAAAGAAAGAAAGAAAGAAAGAAAGAAAGAAAGAAAGAAAGAACCGTTCTCGTAGACAGCTGCGGACGGCAAACGGATGGCGTCACACAGATCGACGTCGAAGACAAACGACGTTTGAAACGCCGAACCAATTTGGTTGCGAAAGAAAGGGACATTTACAAGTCTGTGGAAAGAATAAAGCGAAGAGCAAAAAAGAAAACGAAAGGACAAGTGACTCGTCGCTGAGATTCAAGCCACGTTTCGTGGGATACGTGACTGGATAACACGTATCGGGAGAATATATAGAAAAAAGAAATCTGTGTAACGAAGTGCACGTCCCACATATAGTCCACTGCGGACGTGCTGCGTAGCGAACAGCAAATGGCACTGAGAGGTGTGCAAGAGATGGAAAACGTTTCAAAACGAATAATCGATGAATCCCCAATAGATGAGTGCTTGGGCGTTTGGGTGCTGCGGTACGTTAGATGAAGACCGGGGGGTGGGAATGAGGGGGGTAAGGGGGGGGCAAAGGGGGGGTGCAGAAGGTGTGTCAGATCTGGTGTCGCTGGGGCTATCACAGAGCGATAAAACCACCTCATGGGAGTCATCAGAACAATCACCTGGAGTTGATGTACTAATGCAGTAACAAGAAATGAGGGGGGGGGGGGGGTATAAAGACCATAGCTCGTTGTCAATTTCATTCGTCCTTGTGAGCCATTATCTCCATAACGGCTTCTCTTTCTTTCTTTCTTTCTTTCTTTCTTTCTTTCTTTCTTTCTTTCTTTCTTTCTTTCTTTCTTTCTTTCTTTCTTTCTTTCTTTCTTTCCTTCTTTCTTTCTTTCTTTCTTTCTTTCTTACCTAGTGTTGCTGGTGTTGCATTATCTGACATTAGACTTAAAGCAGTCATTCTTTTTTCTTTGTTCAAATCAAGTGAAAGGTCCGGCGCCATGACGGCTGTCTATTTGGAACGACGAATTATTGCTTGACATAAGGCAGCCTCCATCTATGAAGGTGAATAAGTAAAACAAATAAAAAAGATACAGGCAATCAAAAAGAAAGCAGGTGTCATTACACGCGTCTCATCTCATCATCAAAACGACTCAAGCTTTTCTTTATTTTTGTTTAGGCGGGGCGGGATCCGAGGTTTGAATCACGCTCTCTTGCTTCTGCATCTAGTTTTCCCTCGAATTGTTTTATTTTATTCGTTTCTTTCTTTTTTTTTATTTCGCCTTCGAATTCCTCGGGGACCTATCCGCGATCGTACGTGTGCCGTTTGCGCTGCGAAAGCGCCTAAAAATCGGCTCGACTGTCACGTTTTGCTGATGTGTTCGGATTATATCGTTCGTGATCGAAACGCTGTCAGATTGGCGCGTTTCGAGCAACCCCGGCGTTCAGCTCTGAACAAAAAGTTTGTGCGAAGAAAGAAAGAGAAATAATAGTATACGTGAACATAAAACTGCGAAGGACGGGCATCCTAGTTCCCGAGGACACTTTGGAAAGCACCGCAATGTGTTCTATGTGGCTGCGAAACGAACCCTGAAATCCGAAGGTAGTGGTCTCGGGTCCCATCAGTGGAAGGGACGATATTAGGGGCGAAGCTCCTTAGGAGCGAAGCTCCTTAGGCGCTCACGATGTCCGGCCGTTGTCGTCGAGGCTCGTTGTAGTCCCTAGTCGAAACGCAGGTGCGAAACATCTGTGCGCAATACCGTCTACAGAGCGTACATATCACGCCCCTCCGTGTGACGTCACCCCCCCCCCCCCCCCCCCCACCAAGCGCACCGGCGTTCCTTTATCGAAGAGACTCGTCAGGGGATCGTGTTTCACCTGCTTACGTAAAAGTTGGGTCGCGGCGCATCGTTAAAATATACCGCAGTGTATGAAACACCCTCATTCAGGTACACCCACGCGACACCGGGAGATAAGGAGGGTATAAAACGATAAGGGGATTTATAACGCCCCGGATGCAAATTCGCCGCGAAAAATGGAGCGAGCTGACTCAAAAGCGACCGTTTAGCGCTGCCGCCGCGCACGCCTCGACCAAAGGAAGTTTACGAGACCTACATCTTCGTCATGGAACGGCATCTTCCAGAAAAGCCCTCACCACTGCTGCAATGTTAACAGCCGCTCCGGTTTCAACGACATTCCAGCACGTTCCAGCTGTGTATGTGCACTGCGCGGAATCGCGGCGGCGCCGTGCGGTAGAAACGAAGTGGGGACGCTTGGGGGGGGGGGGGGGAGTTCTAAACGGTCGTTGCGAGCGTTGCGATGTATGCAACCGGAGCAGATGCCTACAGTGCAACAACACCGAGATGAAGGAGACAGGATTATACGTATAGAATTGCGACGCCGACTTGCGGCGGCGTATAGGCCTTCGAAAGTAACGTTCGTAAACGGGGTATTCGCGCTCGTAAAAAAACAACCGCACGCGGACGAGTCACGAGTGGAAGAGATTAGCGGTCTATACCGATGTGGCACGGCACTAAAAGAATCGAAGTGTTTGCCTAAATATGTTTGCCTTGAGAAAGACGGCTATCCGATAGTCGGTGCCACCTTCAGTCGCGTACAAATGCGACTGGAAGACCTTTCGGAAATTACCGAGAGTATCGAGCGGCTTGGATAACAAGTAGCAATGGAACTCGCGTGCCTGTGTGGAGGAAATTTCAAGCGCAATATGTATTTTTATGGAAGTCGTTGACCAGCCTTCGAATGTTTCGTCCGGAGAGCTTCAATCGGGATAAGGGACTGACCTAAATGGGAAACATTGCTTCCGGTAGACCTATATGCGCAGAATGGGCCGGCGCTGGGCGTGATAGGTGGGCTAATTCGTGAAATCGGACTCGAGCGTTTCTTCTTTCTTTTGAAGTGCCCGCGCCGGGTGCGGTCAGTGACGTCACGTGCCCCCCCCCCCCCCCCCCCCAAAAAAAAAAAAAAATCGGGCGCGGAGTCGTAAATCTGGTTTGGTGTGTTCCGCAACGCCACCTATGACCAAGCATATCGCCATGTACCACGTAACGTACAGTCGTCAGCAAGCTTAACGCGAACGCTCCGCAGGGTGTCCTGAAATAGTTTGATTGACGCTAGCGCCGCGTAGCTTTGGGTTCTGTGGCCGAAATTTTACCCATGCATGCCAACATACTATCCAAGCATACCGAGGTATTTTCTCGGCAACAGCGCCCAGCGCTTCGTGGCTGACATCAGTCAAACTACTCCAGGTCACGCGTCGCAGCGTTCGTGTTAAGCTTGCTGACGACTGTACGTAAGGTACAAGTTCAGGGGAACGTGGAAGCTTGAAGAGATGAAACATTCTTGAAACGCAGGGTGTCGCTGGACACAATGTCTTGAGGAGCGGTGTTGTCATCTTCAAGACAGCGAGTGCTTTGAAGCAACTGCCTCGCAGTCGCTGCTTGAATAACACAAGGTCATGATTGTTCTTGGGAACGCGAAACACGCAAGACGCAGTATAGAAAGAAGACAGCACGAGCTCTCGTCTTGTGTGGTTCTCCTTTCTTGAGTACCTTGTGTGTTTTGCGCTTCCAAGAACCATCGTGGATCATTACAAAGTCGCCCAAGTATCTGTCCTTCTAAAGACAAGGCCACTTCTCGAAACGTTGGCGGCGTGCGCCTCCCCGCGTTCAAGATTTTGCGTCTCACCCCACCACAACATGTTTCCTTCGAGACGGAAAAGCATATTCATCACAGTCCTGGAGTGGAACAACACCCCGGCTTGTCCAGCTAAAAGTCGATCTTACAATATCTCTCTCCCTCTCCCTCTCTCCCCCCTCTCTCTCTGTCTATTTCTCTCTGCTTATGTTCGCATGCCGTTGTCCCAGAAATATGAGTCGAAACTAACTACAGGACCCTCCGCTCGCAATTCCATTAATACTGCGTGCACTCTTTCTACCTCCACTCAACAGAAGCCCCATTCCTTATGAGGTGGCTCAACATTACCCTACAGCTCAGCGAGGAAGGGGCCACTGCGCGCATCGTAATCGAGGAAATAGACCACAGTGACGACCAACCCCACGAGCGGTGTTACCGATGATGACCACTGCCGAGACCACGCCGAACGACCTACAGGTCCGGCCACCTCACAGCGGGGTCGCCAGTGAGTGGGTGCGGCCCGGTGCCGGCCGTACTTGCCGGGAGAGCCTCGGGACTCACGTACAGGGTCGCTCGTTCGTCTTCCCGCGCTGCGTTTAGCATTTGTCCGGAGCACGCGCTGCTGGATTCACCGCTCTGGGCCTATCTGACTGTCCCATGCCTCTACCTCCTGCTCCCAAACTAGAACGAGCCTTTAGTCCGGGCAGTAAGGGGAGGCTGGCACACCATGAACACCCCCCGCTGGGAGCCGCCGTTTTCATCAGCGGCTCGCTGTCGTGCGGGAACGTAGGGGTGCCCTTTATCTTCAAAGCCCTGCCAAGGTTGCCTCGTTGGAGATATGGTCAGTAGGATACAGCAGCGCCATCGGGTTAATCGAGAGACGGAGGACCACGGCGTATAGTATGGAGCAGTGCTTCGGCTCAAACTAGATCTTTCACGGTAGTACCGCTGCCTGCAGCTTCGCGGTGTTAAGAGTCTCCACGAACACGGGATACAAGAGGCATTACCCGGATGTGCTCTTGGTGGACGCAGTTAGTTACACTCGAGGCCCCCCTGCTGTCGTCGGATGTCCATATAAAGAATCGTACGGGTCTTTTAGCCAAGATACATTCACTGTTACTTAGTAAAACATACTAATAGTAAACCGTACTTGAACATTGTGACACAGTAAAACATAGTGTTACATGGTACTTCTGTTGCATAGTAAAACGCAGCGTTATACCTTAAAGTGCGCGAGTTTCGCCACTTTGCCTCGGCCACTCAGCGGAATCAGTGGCGACACTGAATGTAGTTACTTACAGTCGAAGCCCCTTGCTGTCGTCAAGCGTCTATATAAGAAATCGTATGGACTTTTTAGGCAATCTACACTCACTGTCGGCACTAATTCCTCTTTGGGGCAGTGACGAGAATAATGTCGAAAATCGCGCACTTCAAGTTATACCGCTACGTTTTACAATGTAACGGAATTAGTGGACTGAACTTATAGAACTCCAAGGCGACCAGCTATGTTAACATATACAGTGCGCACCCAACTGGTCAAAGGTTCCATTTCTATGCGCAACGCTACCGTGCAGCGGTGCATTTAAAGCAGACAATACAGGAAGGAGACGTACACTATAACGCAGTCTGCAATCACTTCAATCGCGCAATCGAGCCAACTCGCCCAAATGCTTGCTCTTACGAATGCGATTGCTAGTGCAGTGCACCCTGCCATTTGTAACAACATCGCAGATGTACGCCTCCTTGTTCTATTGTGTATGCACGCGGCATTGCAACACGTGCTAACATCAGCCTTCTTGTCCCATTGTGTGAAGTCGCGCTATTTTCAACACATGCTTATAGCAACCAACTCACCCAGAGAGAGAGAGAGAGAAATGTCACGTGAATGGCAGCGAGGATAACCAGAACAAAATTTTTGGTTTGCTACCCTGCGCTCGGGAAGGGGTAAGGAGGAATAAAAAGGTAAGGAAGGAAAAAAAAAGAGAGAAAGGGTAAAAAAACTATAAAGAAAAAAAAAACACGAACACACACTCAAGCACAGGAGTCAGCTCTGAACAACGTTAGCACGCCTCGATGACCGGCCGCTTTCCGAGATATCAATTTTGGAGCGCCGGAACGTTCGAACTTCCAACCAGAAAGCGACAAAGGCGCTGCTGAAGTTTCTGCGGTCAATCAGCCTCGCTAAACAACTCACCCAAATGATTACGGTTATGAATGTGATACCCTGTACTGCACCGCTATTGTACTTTGTATGAAGGACGGACTGAATAAACTTTGTTTCCCGGTTAAGTAAGGGAAGGGGGGAGTGTGGGAGGCAGAGAGGGAGGACTATTCGCTCCAGTCCCAGCAGGCGTTCGTCGCCACTTCATATACGGCAATTGCGTTCGTCTACTAGTCGTGGTAGGCCCCCGCTACCTCCACAGCCCACCTCAGGACACAGTCATGAAGGAGATCCTCCTTACTAGCAATTAATTGTCTCAGGCTACGGGAGGGGCTTGTGAAGGCTAGAGGAGTATAGGGGAGATTTCATGAGGTACTGCGACATGATGTGGGAGAGATCTGCTATTTAGACAGTGGAGAAGCTACGCTATGGAAGAATTTATGGTATTGTCTTGTCCGTCAGAAAAGCGTAAGGAAGCCGCGGAGGACGCCAGGGAATGTCTGAAACGCGAAAAAAAAAACAAAACTGCATCCCTTGACACGTACTCCAGTACCCTACATATTGACGCAAACGTTGCGTTTCCCGCAATATCTAATTTAGCGCATGCGGGCTCCACCGTAGTATACAGTGATGAGGGACGCCGCCAGCACCCTATATAAACGCAAATGGGTCTCCGCGAGCTACAATGCGGCGAAGTCATTGGGGCCACCCTGCATGCAGCGTGTGGTATACCGGTGGTGCACGTGCGATGATTTATAGAAGCAATTAGCTCCGCAGCGTAGTGGCGGCAGGCACCGTTCGATGCCAGTATGCTAACGAGGCAGCCTCGGTACGCGGCGTAATCTTAGAGCTACGCCGCACATTCTTTTAGCGTCTATAGAGGGTAGCTCACCTAGAGAACACGGCGCATGCTCGAATGCCTTGCGGTGAAGTGGCGCGCCGAGGGCATAAATATGCAGTCGGTCTGCTGGCGCACGGGCGACGTTCTTCATCAACGCTTGTTGTTCGCTCAGTCGCTGCAACCCGGAAATTTTGGAACACTGAAAAGATAATAAAGATAAGGGAGCAAGGAAGGAGGACAAATCCTTGATTAATTATCGAAACGCGAAAAAACAAGGACGGTGCAGTGAAAGGAAGAGATAGATAGATAGATAGATAGATAGATAGATAGATAGATAGATAGATAGATAGATAGATAGATAGATAGATAGATAGATAGATAGATAGATAGATAGATAGATAGATAGATAGATAGATAGATAGATAGATAGATAGATAGATAGATAGATAGATAGATAGATAGATCCTAACTCATTCATCTATCTCTAAAAAGCATGTGTCGCCCGAAAGTTTCGTATAGTTACCATACAATACTTGCACCGACGATGCTGATTCATTATGTTACAGCGCGACAAGAACGAGGGAAAGAAGAAGGCTGTCACACATATAGTGGACATATGACAGGACAGCACAAATATACGACAGGACAACGCTGTGTTCTGTCGTATGTGTGCTTTAGCTTTTTTTATTTTTTTTCCCCTCGTTCTTGTCGCGCTGTAACATAATGCATTTTACAGTGCGCCTCGAAACTTACGATGCCTCAAGGTTATAGCGTTATTGACGACAACGGGAAAAGAGTAGACACACCGCTTATTATCCGAAGCGAGGGATACACGTCCCAGCACTCCTTGTTAGCGTTCAACGAAAATTACACGACGGCCGAAAAGAGAAAGCATCGCCGCTTGAGCGAGCGTTGTTCTTCACGTCAAGCTGGGCGATGTGCTCGGGTGAGAAACGCGTTGCGCCCGCCAACAGCCGTACATCCAGCGAGAAAGGAGCGCGGCGGAAGCACCCGCAATTGGTCGCGAAATGCGGGTCGAGCGCGTACGGTGAAGTACCGTAATGACTCACGTACAGCATCCCCTCTTTTCCCATCATGAGACTGACGGTAAAGCAACATGAGAGGCAAATCTTTTGCAATTGTCGTTACGAGATTAATCTATAGGTGAGCAGGAGAGCTGAAAGATTCCTGAAGCAAAGACTTCTTGCTTTCTAGCTATAACACTATAAGACTGAGGCATTCCCCAAGAGTCACACACTGACATTAATAATCTCAACAGTATAGCGTGGCACTTTCCTTGCCTTGCATACGAACGCCTTGCTGGTTCACTGATGCGGTCATAGTAATAACGCTGTAACATCCAAGACGGGCATTGCAAGGAATCCTTGGTATAGAGCCAACCGAGTGTTCCTGCTCAGTGTTCGCTCCAACTTGGGAGCGTCGCTTACACGAGAGTGTATACGGTACACGTTGGTATACCCATGGTAGCCCCGGGATAGAGAGAATCGCCTGGCGGCTGCGGTGGTCATTATTTTTCTGCGCGTTCCCCGTCTTCCAGGTTAGCGTTCGCCGTCTCGCTGAAGTTTCCGGGAAACTTTGCATACAGAGCGGCGACCGCGTGACGAGGCATGTACGCGGGACGGACAGTGAAGAATCTGCCCCGAACGGCGCGGCCTGCAAACAAGGGGCCGAACGCACGAATTATCTCCAACCCGCTCTTCTTCTGCTTCTTGCTCGCTGGGGCCCCTTATAACTCAACGGAGACGCACGCGATGAGGTAGACGTCCGTGTCGTGAGTACTCGATTTCACGAACGAACTGAGGAGGACGTCGTTTAAATTCAGCGCGGGAGACAACCAAGATCCGAGGAAGAAAGAAAGAAGCAATAACGGCGCGCACTTTATTTGAGGAGTCGGGCCTGGGTAACAATGTATGGCCCGTGCTTGCGTGCCTTCCCTGCCAGCCTGACATCCGTCAATGAGGAAGAAGAATGCAACGTCATTTTTTTTTTCCTTCCTAGCTTCCTCCTCGAAGATGCATGCTCATTTCTCTATATTGTTCCTTCGCGACAGCTGAGTTGAGTCCGCGAAGCGTCCACCGTTCGACAACGCGCTGTCCTCCTTTCGTCGGGCTTGTTTTCGTCGAGACGTTGTTCCTTCTTCGTCGATTTTTTTTTTTTGACGTAGTTGCTGTTGGTGTTGTTTTAAGTCAACGTAGGACTCAGCGAACCGTGAAGCGCGCACGAAGCGAACAAGTGGTTCGCACAGCCAGGCATGCTCGGTGAGGCTTTACGCGCACTTTCGCGCAATCACGCGTCGATATGTGAGATGTATACTTTCTCGGTCGAACCTTCGAAATTTCAGGCACGACTGCGATGATAGAGCGGCTCGTTACAACATAAGCCTCGTATGTTCAGTGTGTGTGTGCGTACATTGTTTCGCGCACGATATTCGACATGAGAAGCATAAATAATGATTCCAGTCCGAGGACTCAGGAATACATTTTTATATTTTTTCTTTCACCTCCTGTACCGGAAGGAGCAAAGACAGCGCGCTCCACGGAGCCGAGTGCGCCGAGTATTGTGTTACGAACAGTGTGTTCTATAGTCAAAACTGATTTGACAACTCATTCGTGGAATGTGAGGTGAGAACCTAAGGCGTCCGCGATACAGAAGTTCTGCTGCGAGCCGCAACCATCCGCGTTTAGGACATCCCGCTCCACGCTTAGAGGACGCTCCACGAAATCCGATCCCCGTTTGGGACGTCCCATCTGTGGACTGATCCTCGATCGATAAGCACACGAAACAACCGGACACGGAAAAAAAAAAAAAGTGAGTCACTTGCGACGCGGAAATACGTGTGTACCATCGATAGTGATTGAATAATCGCTAATTGGACTATCGAGCGCCAATTTAGTGGGCCCTTATGGGTTAGAAGCTGCCCATGCATAAATCATGAGACAATTCAACGCGTTTTAAAGTTTTTTTTTTACTTTAGCCATGGTTCATCACATTTTGTCCTCTGGCCGTTGTATATCTCCAGAAGCAAAAAAAAAAAAAAAAAGAAAAAAAAAACAAGACACTACGTAATGAGAGGGCAGCGGAGCGCTGGGTCGAAAGGTCGGTTATGATGAAAACAATCAACGTACTGG
Source organism: Rhipicephalus appendiculatus (assembly GCA_030522465.1). Classification (NCBI taxonomy): domain Eukaryota; kingdom Metazoa; phylum Arthropoda; class Arachnida; order Ixodida; family Ixodidae; genus Rhipicephalus; species Rhipicephalus appendiculatus. The sequence goes on from JALIZH010020216.1 coordinate 9,760,067, forward strand.
CGAATTGCTTATGTTTGCCCCCCGCGATCTGTTGCGTCACACTAAGTGCAGTTTCAACACGATCATATTGGGTCCCACGTGAAAGTCGGCACATTCCTATATAAAACTATGGTACGGCGTATAAAGACATTTTTCACAGGAGAGGATAATACCTGCGAGGTTCCTTGGCGGCATTTTCGTGCTTTTATTTTATCGTGCTTTTAGCTGCATGTCCCGTAGTCGCATTCATTGCCTCGAGGAAGCTTGCTTCTCCCTATAGTTGTTACACCGAGGTTCCCGACCCGAGAAACGTGCGATCGCGTTGGTTACTTTTAAAAACGTTTCCAGCAGGCCAATATCCAATCTCGCCACCCTCATTCGCGAAGTGAATGGAGCTAGAGCGACGTTCGCGGTCGCTTCGACAGGGACAAATGACCGCGAGTCCTAAGCGAATTCTCCGAGGACAAAGAATAATTAATTAAGAATCGAGGAGACGTCGTTCAAGGTGTGTTCTTGGTGTGCGTGTGCTCTGCAACAACGCATCAGATAGAACGAGAGAGACAGAAAGAGAGAGAGAGAGAGATGGGGATAGTATACGAAACGAGACAGAAAGAGAGGGTTGGGAAGGATGGGGGGGGGGGGGGGGGGGGCTACGACGGATTCATTTTTCACGCCCGTCGCTCCACGACCGTCCGCCAGGGGGTCAGACAGGTCGTCGAGCTCCTTGGCGGCAGGCCTGCGCGTTCGGCGCGTGCTACGAGACCCTCCAGGTGCGACAGGGAGAGGACACACACGGAGAGGACACCAGAAAAGATGAAGGGTCCGCAGTGCTGGTCTGGGCTGGCGGCAGGTCTACGCGGCACGCGTGCATGAGCGGAGGTAATTACGCGATGGCGTGGAGACCCTCCACTCGCCCCACGTTTCTTAGCCCGAGGGCAGGCGTCGTCGTCCAGCCGACGCTGCCTCCGGCGATGCAGGCGGCATCCTCGAAGTCGCCAGCAGCTTCTGGCCCCCCTTCAGCCCCGCCGTGCTCTGGCCACGTGCCGCCGCTGTAGAAGGGGGGGTTGGGGGGAGGGGGGGACGTGGCCTAGAAAAAACGAAAACCCGCCTCGAGCGCAGGAAGCGTTGCGAGTGGTGGCGGCGGCGACGGACAAGAAGCCCTGTTGTGGCGGTCTGTTGCGGCCGGTGCCAACGGGAAGCGCGAGAAGTGCGCGCGCATGCGCAGCAAGAGGGCCGAATGGGTTTGGCCGACGCTCCTCCTCGCATGGCCACCCGCACCTGTTTCGTTGTGCACTGCCGTATTAACGTAACTATACGCAACGCGAGGCGTATTCTGGCCAGTTAACCAATCGCCGGAATGGATGCCGTGGACTTGCGGCGGTTTGGCGACGTCCCGATGGGAGGCCTGCCCTCTCTGATGGGCGCATAAAAAAGAAAAGAAAAAAAAATGATAGAGGCAACAAGCGTGTCTATGATTGGCGGAGATGGTTGTGGCGTGCTTTGACTTGGCAGTAAAAGGCGAAGGAAGTTCGTGGCTGTTCGCCTCGAAAGTGTTTCTCAAGTCAAAGGCATTAGCAGTTTGAAACGCGAATAACATGCACACAAAAGAAGACACGAGACGGCATACATGTGTGCCAACAACTGACGATGGCTTATTTTTTACCGTACGTGTTCACACTGCCACCCAGATAGTTAGCGCACGTATGTCGTCTCTTGTCGTTATTTGCTTCCGTGTTATTAACGATACAGAATCGTAAATGATGCTGAACCAACAGGTCCACATAGCCACAATTGAATTCAAATGATAGAGTGCTCGCTTCAAGCTCGATTGAAGAACGTATGTTCTTGTATCGTAGATCCAGACGCACCTGTCAGCCCGCGTATACCTCCTATGCAGCAAGAACAAACGTAACGAGGAATGATCCGCCACCGTGGCCTAGTGGTTATGGTACTCGACTGCTGACCCACAGGTCGCGGGATCGAATCCAGGCCGTGGCGGCCGCATTTTCGATGGAGGCGAAAATGCTTGAGGCCCGTGTACCTTAGATTTAGGGGCAAGTTAAAGAACCCTAGATGGTCACAATTTCCGGAGCCCTCCACTACGGCGTCTCTCACATCGTGTTCTTGGGACATTGAAATCCCACAAATTAATTAATTAACGAGGAACGAAACGACAAGCGCGTATCCACAGTGCTGGTAGATGGAACACTCGAATGTGCAGCTTTCATAATGATGGCCCCCCTACCTGCAAGTGGGTGTGTAAGAATTAACACCCCCCCCCCCCCCCCCCCCACCTTTTTTTTTGTTTTGTTTCTTCACTGCCGACTTTATAGAAATGGAGTGACTAAGGTGAAATCAGCCTCAACCTCTCCACAGCAAGCCAGGTGGAACAGAACAGACTGGTTACGCACTGCATGGGTCTATCAGAAGGAGTCACAACCGTCAACTTGCAGTAGTCTTGCCCAAATATATGCCGCCCCCATGCTTTTACAAGAGAGCGAAATTCGGACATGTCTAACACGCAGATGTTCCCTTTAACAGAGTACCCGTCTGTACACACAGGTCCCTCCGCCCATTGGGATCGAGACAAACGGCCCCTCTTCGCTCGGGGCCAGGTTCGTCGGGGTCATCAGCCAAAGAGACACGCAAAAAGCAAGTGTAACATAAAGAAATAATAGACAGGGAGGAAGAAAAACTGTCTGGTGCTTGTTGTACAAGAGGTTAACTCCCCCTTTCCCCCCCGCTCCGTAAACAACACGACCATGAGGCAATTGCTCGTTTGCAAAGACCCCTATAGTCGAACGCGGCTCTCCCCCGACGAAGATCGGCCTCGCGCTGGCTTCGAAGTCGGCCGGTCGCAATTAATTCGCCTCTCCTAAGTGGGAGCAGTGGCCCAGCCGAAAGCCTCGCTCGGCACCTGCGCAACACTGCTCGCGACAGGTGCGCGAAATAAAAAAAAAATAAAATAAAAGTAGGGTGCGGAGGCAAGCAGTGCGGAGCGCAGCCGAGCCTGCGCTGGAAGAGCAACGCATGCCATCGCACCGGAGCCTTCCATTAGAACGAGAAAAGGCATTGAAATCTGCGCGGAAGCAAAATAAGCAAGATCGCAGTCGTGTAGTGGGGGACACTGGCAGTATAAAAATTACAGAGATACGTGCAATGCGTCACGACTGGTTTCTCTCGCGTTTACGCCGGGTGTATGCATACACGACAGAGAGGACAAGTCAGGGTGGGGTAGCATAAAACACTGCATTCGCGGCATCGTGTCTAATCTCCTACCTCATGGTGTGCCTACGATTAACTTGGATGGGAGATTACAGAACCTGGAGATTAGTTGCAAGCAGTGAAGTGAACCCCCCTAGTGGATGCTACTCAGTAACTTGTGAGTTGGACCACACGTTTAAGAGTATTCGCTTCGACCGGCGATTGAGTAGTAGAAATTGGAGTGGAGATTATGGAAGCTCTCCTAGATATTAGTTACAAGCAGTGAAGAGCGCCTCCTAGCGGATGCTACTCAGTAACTTGCGAGGACCACACAGTGCAGGACACTCCCATCGACTTGATACTGAGTATTTAGCTTCGTAACTAGATGGATCTCTTCCGTTGTGCCTCTAGGCTTCACTGTCGAATGCCCATCCCTTATGGGGCAGCGGCCTTCGTAAGAGTTCAAGATGGCTGGCTTGTGTATAACCAGGTTTCGCCTGTCGTTCACAAACCGGGCGAAGGGACGAAACCTGTTGCGACTTTGATTCTGTTCAGAAGCATTTACGCACTACTGATGCGGTAAGGCGGGTGCAATAGCGTGGTTGTTCGCAGTCCTGTGTAGTAGAGAATGGAATGCGCTTTGCGTCAGGAGGACATTGTTTCAGACATCGTCAGTTATCTTATACTGGTGTCTCACGGGTACTTTCGATCGCGATCAGGGCCGATGCGGATTATGTTCGATCAGGATTAGGTGCTGCTGCATGGTCTCTTTTAATCGCGATCAGGCCCGATTGGGATCAAGACGATCGCAATCAGTGCATCGAGATGATGCTCTAAGATCTCGATTTGACTGACGTCAGCGCCAAGCTCGATCGGGATTAGTCTGGACCATGTAGCAGCGACCATCGTTGGTCGCGATCAAGAAATACGGTCCGGACTGGCCCTGATCGCGATCAAAAGGGCCCGTGACACCGGTGTTACAAAAACCCATAATGTGAGATTACCAGTTAAGTTGACCAGCATTGGCGTAGCCATGGAAACAGGGTGGAGGTGGGGGGACTCAACATCCCACATGGTTTCTGGCTACGCCTCTGATGATGATGCGAGAGTTCGCATGCGAGACTCCATGGTGAACGGAGCCTCGCCTTGAACATCAGCGCGTGCACCAGGCTCATTCCTCCCGAGATATCAATGTCGTGGGCCGATACTTGTGCCGTTAAGTTCCTTCAAGTTCCAACACGCCCGCGAGGTGACGCGCTTCTTCTTCCAAGACAAGCCAGACGAAAGACTTCACAGTTTCCTAAAGTGCTTCCTAAAGTAGCACTGGAAACTTAACGTCAGAAGCCAGGATTCGAACGCGCAACCTTTGCCGCTTACCAAGCTTTGCAACAGAGACAATGCAAAAATAACTTAGTTACTCGACGGAAACGGCCTCCACTCGCCTTCTATCGAAGCTAAAAACCTACGCTTGTGCCATGCGGTGGCCCCACGTCGTGGATTCTCGAACTGTCTGTCCGGGGGGGTAATCGCTTTCTCTCGCCATTGTAGGGAGTGCCTCGCGGCGCTTAGCGCTCGAGCGCTGATGGCCTTTCCGAGTAAGGGGCGATGAGAGCGCGATAGACAAGGGGAGGCACAGCGGGTGGGAAGACGACGTGTGTGCGTGCGTGCGTTTGTGACGCCATAAATGGCTTTAAGGTCTCTCTCCCTCTCTCTCATCTCTCGCGAGAAGGAGCGAGAAAGCGCTGTAGAAAGGGCGACCATAACGGTTTCCCGCGCGCCATCGCGGAACTGGTGCAAATCGGAGCGCGCCCCTGTGAATGCCCGATATTTCCCACTTATCGCCGCAACCGGAAGCGCGCCCGGGCGAGAGACAAAACGGGGCTGCCACGGAGCGTAAGAGAGGCAGCAAGCTGCGCCAAACAACTTTGGCGTTAAAGAGAAGGGAAAAATCGGGGGGAATCGCGTCCGGCGCAAAACGACCGAGAAGATCCGAGATCCGCCTCTGCGGAGATGCGGCGCGCTCCCTGCGCGCAGCAAGCGTTCGCCGCCACGCTTCGAAGAATGGAAGCGTGCACTCCTGCGGAACAAAGCCGGATCGGAAGAGCGAGGAAGTGGAATCGGAACTGTACTTCCGGAAGCGACGAGACAAACGGACATTGCACGGAAACGCGCGGACGGGCAGACTAACGGAGGCACGCGTGAGCAGACGAGGGTCGTTCCTGACGTTGAAGGCCAATGCACCGGCATTACATAACGTTCTTAACCCCTCGTACCAGTGTCACATGGTCGCTTTCGATCGGGATCGGACCTGATCTGGATCGAATTTCTTGACCGCGATTGCCCTCTTTACGCAAGTTGCAGAATGGATGTAATGATGGTTCGCAAATTGGATCCCCATCGGGCATAATCGCGATCAGCAGAGCACCGTGTGACACCGGTATTACTCCTTGAAGCAGCGCTAATAGACGTCGACTAAGAAGGTACAAACGCACAGGACGAGCGCGGACACTGTATACCTTCTTACACTGCGCCTTTTAGCGCTGCTTGCAGGATGCATTTGTACCAGGCTAGCCCAACTATCTAACCGGATATTACTCTCAATGCCACAACTTGAAAGTGGAGTCTATAGAAACTGCTATGTGTATGGGTAACCGTGGGCCTGGCTATCTCATGCCCGTGCCCACTGTAATCCTTAAAACTTGCGAAACATTTGAGGCATTGGTGCAAACGCGAGGCAGTTACGGTGCCTGTGCTGTCTTTCCTTCTGCAGCAATTATACTCCGCCGCACAGTAGGGTACATTATCAGCGAAAGTTACGGGCATATGGAACACTTTCCATATCTTGCCTTCGTTGATGAAAGATAGGAGTTGCAACCATCGTCCATAAGATATACAAAAAAAAAAAAAAAGATGCGAACGAAGTGCGCGCTATTTAGCATGCGCAGCCATGATGCGCAAGTCCGACAGACTGTGCAGCTGCAGTGAAAACGCAGGGCAGCAAAGCTAAGCCATATACGCTGAAGTGCTTCGCCACAGGCACACCGGCATGCCCCGCGCACTGAGGGTCCCATAGTTAGGCGCAATCCCTGCAATATCAATTACCCCCGAGAACCAAACGATGGCTTCAGGCAGGCACGTAATTAAAGCGCCATACTCCATATATAGAAGAAGCAGCTTCCTATACAGTCTTCATCCCTTTCCATCGTTCCGTAACACACACACACACAAGCAGTCCATTGGACCACACGGACGCACACAGACGCCGAAGTCATTAGCCAGGAACGCGAGCGGAGCAAGACAAACTGGCCAAGGCAGAGGCGAACAGCCTACAGCCACCGAGCGAGCTAATGTCTTTCGCTGGCAAGTGCAGCAAGAATAGCGAAGACGGGGTACGAGCGCGCAGCTCTGTTGAAGCGCTTGCGTACGCTCGCTCGCTCACAAGTCCCTTCCTAAATAGGGCCGACCACAGGTGGCCGCAGCGGGAACGGCAACGGGCAATCTACTACATCGGCACCGACAGCCCGACTGCCAGGGCCGCCATGAAGAGTCCGCAGGATAGCGAGCGAGGCACAGCGCATTGCGGGGCAGGCGAAAGGAGATGGGAGAGGGAGAGAGAGAGGAGTGCCAGCACCAAGCCAAGACGAGCCGCGGAATGTTCGAAAGTGGCGCGAAGGCGGGCTATAAGGCAATCGCGGAAAGCGAGATTGCATACGTACGTATACACGAAGCACGCGCACCACACGCGGCACCGGCACACACACGCACACTCGCGCGCATATAAAAGGTGGCATGCCTCGTGAAAAGTGATTGAGGAAGTTTTCGCTGCCGACTCGTTTATGGTACAGAGAGAGAGAGAGAGAGAGGGGGGGGGGGGTGCCGCAGCAGTACGTGGTACTGCGGTACAGGCATGCATACACGAGCTATGTGCACAGGTCTGCTGTACGTAAGAGCCGCTTTGAGTATCTCGCGCCAGTGTCGACGGCACGGAACGGTGGTTCCTCCAATTCGATACCTGGCGCGTGGCGAGTTGGGAACGCGATACTAAATTGCGAGCACGCGTTGGTTCTCTGCCGTTTTTCCCCACTGGAGAGCGGGCTTTGTGGTCGCAGTGTATAGAGAGCCATAAATGAAGTCGAGCGCACTTGCGCGTAGCAGTTAATCAGCTATACAGGCACGGCACGCGCAACCGCTGCTGTTGTTTTCTCAGCGTTGCACATAGCGTCTTTCGAAAGTATGTAGGAAGTTTCAATCTTTGCGGTGTTCTTAATGCGTTAGCATTCTTTGGCTACGCTCGCCTTGGTGTACAGTTCGTCCCTCTGTACACCCGTAAATATAACGTGGGTTACGGCACGCAGGAATACATGGGCTGTTACCCAGGTGTATACGCAGTGCCCCAGCTAATTCTAGCCAGCGTTTAAAAAACATTCCGACGCACTTTGTGACGACGCGACCTAACGCATTACTGACTATTGCATGGAGTAAGTCACATGAGTAAGCCGGTGAATGACACGTGCATTCACCGGCTCACCCTCGACATTGCCCATAAAGTTACTTTATGTACAAGATTAAACAGTCGGATGCTCCTATGTGCGCCACATGTAACACCCGGGAACACTTAAAACGCGTCATGTGTAATTGTAACCGTTGTGGCGCAGAGCGACAGATTGCGTAAGCTGCACTACGTTTGCAACGAGAGGCTTGAGCTTGGAGCTGCGGCGCCTTCTCGGCACGTGGCAAAGCAGCCCCTGCGCGATGCGCAGTACAAAAGCGATGTTGGTGTTTCAAGGCGAAAGCCTTAGGTGCCTCATCAAAAAGCGAAAATTCACCACCAGCTTGAGCGGCGTCGCAAGATGATGTACAAGAGTGATGCAAAAAAAAAAAAATCATCGCGCGTTGACGTTGCCCTATGACGTCATCACGACGCCAGAGATCGCCAAAATATGTCACGTTGTCATGACGTCACGTAAACTGACGTCACATGATGACGCCATCGCATGACGTCGTCGCTCGGTCAAAGGTGGGGCCGATCACTGAGGCAGTGCAAAGCCACGTTAGGCGCAGAAATATTGAGGGGAGGTGAGATAAACGAGATGGCTGTCGCCTTAGAGTCGTCTTAGGCGAATGCGTAAGGGATCCAGGGAGGTTTCTGAGGACTACACACCTTAACGAAACGTTCAAGAATAACTCTTTTCAGTATATGCGTGTGCGCGACTGTACGTGATATTTGTACGCATATATGATCATGGTATACCCTATAGTTAACACCCGAAACCTGGAGTAGCTAGCCCGGCGACGAACCAGGCTTGCATCTCAGTGGTACTCCTTCAAAAGTACTATCTCCATCTCTCTCTGTTTTCGCTGCACTCAAAGTGCTGTCACGCCCTCGGGGCATTAATTTAATTACGAGAGAGCGAGCGAGACGTGAATTGATAGAGACGAGAATGGTTTTAGACGAGCGGCGCGGACAATCAAGGAAGCTCATCAAGCTGTCAGCAGCGAGGAGAGCGCGCGCGGGGATTTTTTCAAAAGAGGAGCAGCATGCCGCCGTCCTTTCGTCGCGCAAGCCTCGTCGCGACGTAATCTGCTGCGTTGTCGTCGGGTGAAGTAAAGCTACGGCGCGTCGACCTACTTGGTTAAAGCGTCGAGGTCGAAGCGATAGCGAGCGAGAGAGACCACCACCGTCGCCCGCTGGGACGCCATTAGAACGCCGAGATAAGGAAAAAGATCTGCTTCACCGTTGCTCAACAGTGGTATAGTGCGTATGACGTTCGACTTGAGAGGCGTCGTCAGTACGTAAAGTCTCTCTCTCCAGGTGCACACGTATACGATTGATAAGGCAAAAGATTCCCTTCTTTAGATAAAACACAATGATTAGCGCAACAGACCTGCGGCTTTGTTGTTATATCCTGCGCATGCGGCTAAAGTGAATGCTTGGCCGAGTTGGTACGACGACGACGACGACATCATCATCATCATCATCATCATCATCATCATCCTGACTAAGCCCACTGCAAGGCAAAGGCCTCTCACATGTTTTGCCAATCAACCCGCTCGTGTCCTTGCTGTGGTCACGTTATACCTGCAAACTTCTCAATCCCCTCTGCCCGCCTAACTTTCTGCTTCCTCTTTATGCGCTTGCCTTCTCTTGGAATCCAGTCTTTCACTCTTAAATGACGAGCGGTTATCTTGCCTACGCACTACATGCCCTGACCAAGCCCATATCTTCGTTTTGATTTCTACTAAGATGTCCTTAACACTCGTTTCTTCTCTATGACATACTTGAAATAAAAACAGCTTAAAAGACAGAGAGTGGACCAGTTGGTGTCCTTCTTCTATAGGTCCTCGGTCTATTTCGCTGTTTATATTTCAAGTATACTGCTCACGCCGATACTGTAGAACCATACTGCGCGGCACTCCCCTTTTATGGCTTCTGTAGGCCAGATTCCACCACTATCGCGGCAGCGTTTAAAGCAAGCGCACGCAATAGCCTTGACCCCACTTAACCAGGTGTCGGCGCGGCCAGGACAGGGATCGGGTTTCGTTACGTCGCGTTTGATGGCGAGCCAACGCTGGCGGTAACCATGCGATAAGCACGGGCCAGACGTTTGTTGTGGTCATCAATTACAGCTGGCCCGCAGTACTCCGGTGTAAGATGGCGGCCCCCTGCAACTGCAAGCGATGGAAGTTCTGGTCCATATTTGTTGATGGCAAGCGCTCTGAGCGTAACAAAGTTTTATCAAATAATTCCGGTTCTCCATTAAGAATGGCGAGCAGAATCGTGGCACGACGGCTGATAAACGGTGAGAGCGCCCACTTTGCAGATTCTCAGATTTGCGAGCGCTTAGGATGTTGATACATGGGATGCACTCCGTAAGTGGAATGGCGAAGCAAGTATATGATTCGTTTCCGGAACTTTTGCACGACCGATCACGCGCTCAGCTGATCATATGACATAACGGCAAGATGCTGGTGCTCCACTCAGACTTTTTGAACGCTGAACGCAATGAAAGAGCAAATATATTTCCCGAGCGTCATAATTCGATAACACTATACTCCAGCGGTGCTCAGGGTACACGTTGCCAACCTCCACAGCACAATGCTGTAGCGATTCCAGTCATGCGTCCAGTGTACTGGAACGTTTTCAAAACCGAGGATTTGGTAACGGAGTGGAGAGAAAAAAAAAAAAGAAAAGTGAAAAGCCGGACACTTGCACAATATACATCGAATTGTGCGCAAGTATAACTCGGAACTACCGAGTTGCGCGCGCAAGCTGAATCGATCATCTTCGCACCGTGCATTAAAGAAAAAGTAAGGAAAGGAAAGGGAAAAGCATGTGATACAATTTTATAACGCGTGTATCTGCGTGTTGAGTGATCTTAAAGCACCTTTCGGGAGCCCTCATTGGTGGAAATAAACGCGTGGCTACAGAGCAAAGCTGCACAAAGCAACGAACTATAGCAGCGTACGCTGTCATCAGCGCGTACGGCTCAGTCAGTATACGAATGATCAATTTCAGTGCAAGGGCTCATGCAAGGAGCTAGAACGAAATTGGGCGTCTGCGGTGAAGCGTTCAGATGTAGAGAATACACTCGCGGTAGCTGGAAATTGTAGCAACGCACTGAGCATGCTCGCAACGAAACAGAAAAAAAGAAAGAAAAAATGTGAACGTCGAGTGGTGAGTCCGAAAAATTATATTCTCGGCATTCATTGGTGGCGTCCGCGAAGAACTACAAATCAAAGGAAGTAGGCGCGCGCGCGACAGCATGGGAAAACGAACGTGCACTCCAAAAGTAATGACGCTAGCTTCGATCGGTTGTGTTCGTTGAAAAGTTATAGTACCTCCACCCACCTATCCATGCATGCACAAGGAGTGCGGGTGTAGTAAGCCAAGAATAAAAATAAAACCGGCTGTTTATTCATGCATCGCACGCGTTCGGTAGGAGGCCGGTTAGAGTACGCGGATCATTTGTACCCGAGCTGTCAAGGATGGCGCAAGAAAAAACGAAAAAAAAAAACAAAAAAACGTGAGTACCGTTTTCCAGCAAAAAAAAAAAGACGAGCACTCGCATCGTATGCATCATTTCCTATCACTAACCGCTATTATTATTATTATTATTATTATTATTATTATTATTATTATTAGTAGTAGTAGTAGTAGTAGTAGTAGTAGTAGTAGTAGTAGTAGTAGTACGCTTTCATTGTAGATGGAGAGCAAAGCAAGCGCCTGAATTACTGTCCGGGTTGTTGTTTCCATCGGCTTGTATAGAGTGGATTTCTGAAGCAAACGCAGTGGCTGCGATTTTATGAAGTATGGACGAGAAATGTGTGTAATAGGCGATACACTTATGTTTGATACGAGTATGCGTATACGTGCGACGAATCGGTGCTGTGTGTCCGGCACAGCCGCATTGTGTTCTATGCGTGTACATTTTAATGCTGGAAGGAGGCTTGCACAAACATCTAAATTTTGGTAACCAAAATCATAGATTTAATCTTAGTTCCTCACTATCACTGCACAATTTGTACTTCACAATCCTTTTTCCCCCCCTCCCCCCATTTGTCTACTCTGAGCGAGATTTTGTATATTTATTACATACTGCAGACCCTTAGGTCCAAGTAGTTCGACAGTTTGAATATTATATGATTAATATAAAAACGCGACATGAAAAGTGCTCGAGATTTGCTAAAACTCCTACTAAAACTTCTGAAAAGGGATTGCAGTACCAATAAATTGACGTAACAGACATAGCAATACGAATAGCCGCATAGAAAACTGTTTTGCGATTAATGTGATCAAAGGACATAATACACGAAAAGGAAATCCTAAACATCAAGACTAGAGTACGTTTCGGGATTACTGTTGTAAGATGAGTTACAACAAAATGAATACATACTGCAACAAGAACGAAGCAGCTGTATGCCATAATACCTTGTTTTAACATCGATGCACCAGCAACGCGCGTCACAGCGCAGTCCACATCAGAACGTCACCGTGGAATAACTCGCGCGTCCAATGTGAAATACCGCATGCCGTCTGCTCCGTGCGCAGCGATGACTCCTGGATCTTTTCGGATGAAATCGGTGGGTGGCCGCGAGGCGCTTAACCACCACGTCGCACGAATATGGGCCGTCCAGGTCGCGTAAAGAAGATGGTGCTGCTGAAAGGAAAGATGCGGGGGGGGGGTAAAAAAAAGGAGGGGAGGAATGTAGTTGAGAGATGTGCGAATTGACAGGGATAAAAAATGACTGCACTAGGCAGATGCGAACAAAAAATGCAATCTGCGTGCGCCAATGCCCGATGGCTTAAGGAACGTAATTTGCAGTTAGAACTATTAATACGACGCTAACCAACGAACTTAGGTACCCAGTGAGAATCTGGTCGACACTTGGCGCAAACTATGATTGGTCGGCTTCGTTAATGACATCACGATTACTTGGTCCTTATAAGAACTTTACCGGCTTAGTATTTGCGTTTTTTTTTTCGTTCTGTTATTTTTTTCACATTTGGCTCCAGAGCGCTCACGAAAACCAGTTATAAGCCTGATTACTCTTGAACGCAAGCGAGTCCGATTATTCTTGAACGCAAGAAGCATAAAAACATTAAGAAGCACTTGCTGGAATTCTTGTGTGGCACGTTTTTCAAACAATCGCTGTTGAAAGCATCTGGGAACTAGGCAGACCACCCACATGCTCTAAGATTATTTGTAAATAAAGACGTTTACAATCGATGCGTGGTTTTACGTACTGTAGCACGATTTCATTGCGAGGCACGCTACAGTGAGGATTCCGCATGAGCTTTCACGACCTGGAGTTATTTGAGGCGCACCTAATTCTAAGTACACGGGTGTGCTTAGATTTAGGCCGCATTTCGCTTCAGTCGAAATGCGGCCACCATGGCTGGGAATCGAACCCGCGTCATCGTCATCAGGACAGCACCTTGGCCGCTCGGGTACCACGGGGAGCAAACAATCATTACAACAGTTTACGAACAAGCTGTACACTTGAAAAACACTCTACAGATGGCGATTGCGCGCGAGATATCGCCATGTATACTAGGTTGCTACTCCTGGCTCTTCATGTTTGCTTATGCAGTAGCGCTTAACTGCGAACGTGGCCTCCGTGATTAGCACCGCCAGCACGCCGGCGTGCTACCGGAGCTAATCGCAGAGGCAACGCATTTGCTGTTTGTATCCTGCTACATACAAGCCCAGCGTGCAATGCATCGCAGGAGTTCTTTCTCTTCCTCTTTCTTCTTCATATTCACCATTTCCCTTTTCCTGCATTCTCGCTTCTTGGCCACTTCCCGTGGTGCAATGTCAATGCAGATATTCCGCACGTTGCATCGCAACGGAAACTTGGCTCAAGAGTCCAATATGAATGAGTTTAGCTGGAGAGATGTAGCAGGTGCAGAAGAGGAAAAGGCGACGGATCATGCAGCCCGTTATCGGCCCGGCGCCAAGCTCTCAATCGTCGAAGCGATCTCTCCTTAAGGCGCAGGACAAGTATGGATCTATAAGGTGTACTCGCCTATCAGGGTCGTTGTGGCTGGTGGTGGTGTTTTGTCAAAACGCACGTTGAAATAAACAACATCAGATCAGCAAGATGCCAACTGCAGTGGTCTAAGCCCTCAGTCCCTATGGCGACATCCTCAATGTCGGCGCGACCTCCTCGCCTGACCGATCTCAAAAGCCTCGAACGCGTCACGAGGTCAGGACACCCTCTCCCATCTCTCTCTCTCTCTCCCTTCCCAATCAGTCTCTGGCAATGCGCAGAAGACAACGAAGACGAGGATCTCGGCGATCCAGAAGGAATATGGTGTAGGAGCGATACCATGCCATCATGCACTGGACACGCACGCACACACGCACACGCGCACGCACACGCACACGCACGCACACACACACACACGCACACGCACACGCACACACACACACACACACACACACACACACACACACACACACACGCACACACACACACAAAGAAAAAAAAGCTACGCGCCCTAATCTACAGCGGCATCGCGGGCGCATTTGCCGAGATGTTTTTGCTTGTCTTTTCTCTGCCGCGGAACCAATTAGAATTGAGAAGGCAGGCCGGCGCGACGAAGGTGGGAGGCATAGAGAGAAGGGGGGGAGTGGGGGGAGAGCAACGCGCGTACGTTATCGGAACGTTTACAAATACAAAACTCGCCGGCGCGCAAAGACCCGAGAGAGTGCCCCGCAGCGATGATTAATCGCTTGCCCCGAGAGCTCCCTGATAGGGGCCCATTCCTCACCGCCTCGACGCTGTGGTGGCCCAGAGAAATTCAGATGAGGTTAAAAGGAGGAGGGCAAAGAAGCGTTGGAACTACAGAATGAGCGAGGGAGAAATTGCGAGACAAGGAAGAAAAGAGCGCCACAAGGAGCGCTGAAGAAGGATAAAAGAGGTCTTAGGCCGGAGCAGCATGCGAAGGTAATGGTCGCACTATTTGCGCATCGTTATCAAAGAAAAGCTCCTCAGACGCCAAGCTCGCTTAATTAACCAGACAAGCTAGATCCGCGTGCGTGAACGTATTAGACCGAGGACGAAGTCCCGGAGGGCCTCACAAAACGGTGCGCGAGTTTTTTTTCTTGGAAAAATAATGATCGCTGTACGAAGGAAATCTTCTAAAGCGCGGAATGTACATCGGTGTTGTGTTTGTGTATGTTACATGCTATCGCACCTGTGCAACATGAAAGTAAGAGTACACTTTTCTTCACGTACTGTTATGGCGACACATTTCTGAACGCGGTATAACTAATAAGAAAAGCATGAGATCTTTGACCTTCATATTACCCGCAGGTAGTCAGACTTTTAGGTCGCCCAACGAATTGACAGCTCACACGCGAAATGAAAATGTCAGCGCGTTCCGCTTCGATTCCCAAGGCGAAGTAAAACGCCGCGAGTTACGGATCATCGACAAACAACTATCTCGTTTTGACTTTGCGTGGTTTGATCCCATACGTCGCTATATGGACGTCGCTAATGCGACTGACAATTGAGGTCCGCGCAGCAAACCTTGGAAAGGAACATGATAGGTGTAACCTTAAGGGACAGGAAACAAACAAGTGTTGAGGATATCTTAGTCGAAACCGAGAAGGAATGGGCAGGATATGTAACATGTAGGCAAAACAACAGACGGTCGTTAGAGTTACAGACTGGATTCTAAGAGAAGGCAAGCACGCAATGGGGAGGGAAAAATGTTAGGTTTACGAAGTTTGCGGAGTTTGCGAAGTTTACAAAGTTTACGAAGTTTGCGGGGATAATGTGGGCGCAGCAAGCACAGGATCAGGTTGATTGGCCAAACATAGGAGAGGTCATTGCCCTACAGTGAGCGCAGTCAGGCTGATGGGGATCACAACGATGATGGTGATGAATCCGGCTGTAATTCGCGACGTGCTTTAGAAGCCTTGTTAATACCGCGCGCGCGGCTTCGGTGTACGAGCTCTCTCTCTGGACTTATCTCGCGATCTGCGCTAGCGCACTCTCGTCTCACAGAAGCTGCTTGCAAAACGCGTGTAATCTCCAACGGCAGTGGTCTGTTTGTTTGTTCGGCTGAATGGCACATAAGCAACTTAAGGGCATCATGCGCCAAACACAAGGTGCTGGCTGTGTACAAAGTTGGTTCCCCTCGGCGAGCTCTCGTGGCCACGCGATCATTCGACGATCCAATCCTCTTGCAAGAAGGCAAGGCGTAAGTTAACGAGAGAAGGAGATGGAGTCGAGCCTCAGCGCAAAGAGGCAACTTGGTCGAGCTAGTTCGCTTTCTTGTCGCGAGTTTTGAGAACTCACCTCCCCCCCCCCCCCCTCTTCTTTTTCGTTGCGGCCTGCCGCCTCCAATTAGCAGAGTGAACGCACCCTTCCACACCTCCTTCGGTATCCCAAAGCCGGACGATATCAAGACCCCCCCCCCCCCCCCCTTCTTACCCCGCTGTGAAGAGCAGTGGCGCGAAGAAACATGGAGACATCTGAGAATCCTGCGAAGCGAACGCGCTTATTAGAAAGAACAGAGAGATCAAGAAAAAGCTGCATTCAAAACTGGACGCAGACTGAAACTTGCTGCGAATGTCTCCTGCGAACGGAACTGTTGCGTGCAGAATTTAACGACGCAAGGACAAAAAGTGATTGGTGAAAGAGGTGGACGCGCATATATATATATATATATATATATATATATATATATATATATATATATATATATATATATATATATATATATATATATATATATATAACACAATCCTTCCAAAACTCTGCACTTCTTTTTACTTCTCGCCCATGCCGCGTGGATATGGTACATCAATCGACCCATACAACGAACTAACCTTCCACCTAAATCATCATCATCATGTGATGACGTCACAGGTCCCCAAAATTTTGGGACGTCATCATGACGTGACCACATGACATCGCCGCTTGATCAAAGACGAGGAGCCGATCCCGGAGGCAATGCACCACCTCGTGAGGCGCAGAAAGCTTTGGGGAGAGGGGCGGGGGGACCAATGCTATTGATTGAGAAGAAACATAAGGCTTTCGCCTTCGATGCAAATGAATAAGATGTCGTATGGCTTATTGCAATAGGTCTGACCAACTGGCAATGCTTAACACCTATCTTTTCGGCTGCTGAACCGAAGTTCGCTGTTCCGATCCCGGCCGCGGCGGTGGCGTTCCGATGGAAGCGAAATGCTAGAGGCCCATCTACTGTGCGATGTCAGTGTACGTTAATGAACTCCAATGGTTGAAATTTCCGGAGCCCTCCACTACGGCGTGCGTCATAATCGTATCGTAGTTCTGGCACGTAAAACCCGTATTATTATTATTATTATTAGCACCAATCTTTATTCGTAAATGCAAGTCGACATAAAAATGATCTCCAACAGAGAACACACGAACGACAGCGCTGTCGCCGCAATTCTCCCGTTGCGGAGTTGCCCAACGTATTGCGCGCTGCACACAACTACCCACCGAATCCGAGGCGCCAGTTAACGTATTGCCGTAGGAGAGCCTCTCCCATCTTTCCTTTTCCTCTCGCTTTCGTCGGTCGCCAAATTTCTCCGCTTCAGCGAACGCCGACCGTGGGCGATCCCGAGCGTGCGTTTTTCGCCGGAGTGGTTTAGGCTCGCCAGGCTCGGCGCGGCGCTGAGATAGGGACAGGCGATCCTTCTGGGGGCTTCGCGCGAGGAATACACAAGTCGGGCACCCGCTTGCCGCAAGAGGGTTGTACTCGAGCGGCAGCGATGCGTTGCGTCCGCCAGGAGCGCTGTATACCGCGCTGCATGGGCGGCCCGATCCTCGGGCGCCTATTAACCGCGCCTTGTCGACAGCCGTGCATGCCCCGCGCTGCATGGGAACGACACTCATCCAAAACGCCAGTCACGGCCACTCGGCGCCGCGCCTTTAGCTACCGCTTTTTTTTCCAGGACTGCGTGCACCATAGAGTTTCCCTAAAATTAACTAGAGGGGACTCTGGCGCTGCGATCGTTCAGCCACCATGGGAATGATGGGTAGCACACAAATTTGCCTAGTCTTCGTGCTTTTCCGGCTTCGAACGCACTTGTGGCTTTGTTTATTGTTGCGTTTTCGTTCTCTTTCGGATAAAAGAATGGACCGTTGTGAACTTCGTGAGCGTATTTGAATTCGTGAGCCTATAAAAGTCAAGGTGGTGAAGCGTAACTGCTAAACCTTTGCTGAACTTCGTATTGCGGCAAAGCGGATTCAGGCCAAACGGAGCCAAAAGGACGAAGACTAGGCAAGACTAGGCAAACTTTGTGTACTACCCATGATTCCCATGCTGGCTGAAGCGCCGTGTATTGCAGCTCCCATAGACACTAGCGCCAGAGTTCCCTCTAGTGTACTTAGAGGAAACTCTATGGCGTGCACCGTGGTTGAGCGAGAGATCACGTGAGCACAGCATGGCCAACGAACGACTTGCCCCTGACGAGCTGCGTTGATTTTGCGCCCCCTTGAGTAACTGGTTTGCAGAATGCTATGCAAGTCTCCCAGTTCGACTATCACGAGCTTCTGGACTAGTATTCTAAAAAATGACATCTGAACGAACGTTTTCGTTTATCGTGAACCCGTTTCGGTGAACGTCATAGCTCGTTCTCTTGAAACAGATGACCGTACAAAGTCGATGCAAGCATAATCACCTTGACCAGCAGCGCTTGGTCAGCAGATACGGCTCTCTTGCTACTGAAGTGGCGGTGAATGTGAGGTCCATGACATATAATAATAATAATAATAATAATAATAATAATAATAATAATAATAATAATAATAATAATAATAATAATAAAATACCGGCGGTCGCATTCATAGTGGGGAAGAAAGTCGCACAGTCCCTTACCTATTTGCCTAATATGACTAAAAAGCAAAAAAGCCATCTTCGTTCTCTTGTCACTCGACAGTATTGATACCCCGAAAGTTTTCAGCGCCCAACGTTGTTTTGCACGACATCTGGGGTCATGCCACCTTTGATCCAAGCGACGACGTAATGTGATGACGTCATGATGACGTCACAATTTTGGGCTACTTGTGTGATCATCACGAGATGATTTTGTTTTTTTTCATCAGTCGCGTTGACGGCAACGGTCACTTTTCACGTCGTTCGCGTTAGAGCTTGGCCTTCGCCTGCTCCTACGCTGAATAGGTCGGCCACTGACCCCGAAGGTCGCGGGTTCGATCCCGGCCGCGGCGGTCACATTTCGATGGAGGTGAAATGCCAGTGGCCCGTGTACTGTGCGATGTCAGTGCACGTTGAGGAACACCAGATGCTCGAAATTTCCGGAGCCCTCCTCTATACGGCGTCTCTCATATTAATATCGTGGTTCTGGGACGTGAAACCCCAGATATTATTATTATTATTACGCATAATAGGAGTAGCCGGGGGGTCGCAACCGTTCGTTCTCCGGGTAATTTGACCTCAAACTAATAAAAACATATGGCAGCTTTGCACTGGTGGTGGTGCTGGTGAAGCTGGGTCACCTTCATAGCTTAAATAGCTTAAACATCTTCGCTGTTAAAACACATTTTCTCCAGGCAGGCCCACGGTCGCCAGGTATTTCCCACTCGGTCCCTACGTGGGAGACGACCTCTACGCACGAAGCGCGTCCTACAGGACATAAATATTTTCCAGTCCCAGTCCAGTCCACAGAAAATTCTTACATATAATGAAAACGCTGATGCGTCCACCCACTGTCCAGCCCCTACAGACTGCAGCTATACTATGGACTGCCCGAGCAACGTTTGCCTACCCGGTGTTCCCGCCACAGACGGGCGAACGTCCGCGCCTGTGGGTATGGGTCGCACCAAGCCCCTGTTTTTTTCCCATGCCAATTTAAGCGCTCCCTGCTCAGTCTCCGAACAGCCAATTCTCAAATGACCACACACGCCAGCACGCAACCTTCCCGAACTTGCTTGCACTTCATGAGCAGCGAGCAGCACTCCCATTGCATGCACGTAACGCACGCAGTCATGCCAGAACGTCGACTGGCGGGCAAAAAAAATAAATAAATAAAAGAGACAGAACAAGCTGCAGCGAGGTATCCACGGGAGGGCTTGTACGCACCCGTGCTCGCACATATTCGTCGAGCTTTTGCGGGACGCCGCTCTTCCGCGTATTTCCAGTTGCGGAGGAGCGGTCCGTATGGATTGCTTTCCTCGGTGTAACACACGCGCGTACGTGTTGCGGGTGTGCGCATGTGTATGCGTGTGTGTTTGCGGTGTGTGCGCTCGCAAGCCGACGGGCATCGGTCATCCCGAAATTGCGGTGGCATGCGCGCAGAGCAAATACGACTCGCTCTCGGAACCTCATCCATCTTTCTCTCTTTTTTTTCTTTTCTCTGTCTCTTCCTACCGCGTTTCGCCCACGACGAGCAAGCGCACGCCTTTTGCGAAGCAAACGTCACGTCCTTTTTTCTTTTGCTCCATCTCCATCCGCTTCGCGACAATGCCGCGCTTCGGAGCAACGTTCCCGCGGTTCATCTCCGCTTTTCCGTAACCTGTCGTGCGGTTCGCGCTTAGGAAACTCGCCCCATCCGCACCTCTCAGTATAAATAGATAGATAAAAGTTGTCCCGCTGCTACCACTAATAAACTGACTCACGGAATCCCACGCGCCCGGGCATCCCTCACCAGGCTGCTTAATTTGAGCGGCTTCGTTCCACACAACCTTTATCACACAACCTTTATCACTTTATCACCCCTCCAGCCCGCATATCTCATCGCACCGGTCATGCCTTACAAGTCACCCGTCCGTGCAGCCACATCAAGACATTTTCTGCCTCCTTTCCACGGGCATCATCTGAATGGAACGACCTTTCTCACAGCACTGCCGCCATTACCTGCCCGACTTCATTCTTGCAAAGTGTAACACGTTACCTGTCTCGCAATTAACATACGTGGCTACCATTTTTGTATATTTTCTCTACATCCAACCCTTATGTAACACCCCCCTAAAGGGGTCTTTAAGGCAATAAAATGAAATGAAATGAAATGAAACATCACCAACAAAGCCTTCGCCAGCAGCAAAGCCTTCGCGAAAGCCTACGGCCTGAGAAGAACACGGCTCCTAAGCGCGCACGCGACCGCGTATCCCCGAGGCCTTGGATTCCGCGTCCGCCTTTCCGGTCACCGCAGTGCCGTACTGCTTCCGAAATCGACTTCCTACATTCTTAGGCTTCCTTCCTGCCCGCCCCATTTCCGCCCCGCCGGCAGCAATAATCAGCACGAAACGCCCGGATGATCGTGACGACATGTCTTACGTCGTTACGCAACCTTATCTGCCCCATTTAGCTCTTTTTTCTTTTCTATCTCCCGTTCTCTCTTTCGTTCCCTTCTGCTGACGAACGTAACAGGAAGCGATCGACAGGTCTTCAGCTAAGGTCAAAGGTCCATCGCTGTCGAGCCTATGTAGGCATAAGTTTCCGAAAGAGAACAACGTCATGTACACGGTCATGGCAGCTTGATATAGTGCAGGGGTCTCAAACACGCAGCCCAGCCGGCATATGATAGTCTTCGTCCTACTTTTTTTTCTTGCTAAGTATATGTTCATGAGCTACCCACATGTGACCAGTGTCTCGGGCATTTTCTTCCTGTGGCACTCCACGCTGTCCCCATGCGTTAAAGATAACCGCGCAGCAAGACCTATAGATTTAAGAATGGGCGTCTAGATTTCAGTCATTCTGGAGGTCAGTATCGATATGTTTCTCCAATTCGGAAGTCAAGTCCCCTTCACAAATGACCCACGTATGAGACGTAGAAAAGGCCCCCCTTTTCACACGTTAGCTGACACTAGCTGAAACGTTAGGAAACGATAGCGGGTATCCCTCTCTCCCGCTCCAACTCTCCCGCTCCAACTCCCTCTCTCCCGCTCCAACTTCTTCACTGTCTCCGCCCTTGCGTGGGGACTCAATTGCGTGAGTGCGGCCCGCAAGCTGAGGTGAGCTTGAGGCTTCTGCTGATATATAAGCCATAAGGCGTTGCGTTGCTAGGCGCGAGGATTCGGGTTCGATTCCCGGTCGCAGCGGCCACATTTCGATCGGGGTGAAATGAACACACACGCACGCACAAGCACGCGCGCACACACACACACACACACACACACACACACACACACACACACACACACACACACACACACACACACACACACACACACACACACACACACACACACACACACACACACACACACACACGCACACACACACACACACACACACACACACACACACACACACACACACACACACACACACACACACACACACGGTGTATCATTCTCTTCTATTATAATCAGCCCATTACCACGAAGTTAATGTCTTGAAAGAACACTCGATCACCCTAAAGTGATTTACAGATTGTCCTTGCCATACCTCCAGCAAGCAATACATGCGAGCGAGCGAGCACAAAAGGCCAAACAAAGACAACAAGAAAATGGGACCACAAATGTGAGAGCGTCGGCGTTTTAAAATGCAAAGTAATAAAAAATAAAATGTTAATTGTCATGCTCCTGTTGTACACGCTGCGTGCGGAGAGAAAAAAAATCAAGTCTCTGCTTCATCACGTGTGAAGCGAGCGGAAAGCCCGGGGATAATGAAGCTCGGTTGTTAATATTCATGACGCGGACATCACACCCCGCAACGCTGCTGCATCCGTTGTAGTACATAACGGCGCGCTGTGCTATTCCTTTGTCGAGGCGCTCGAAAACAAAAGCTAGGTCGAAGAAAACAAACGAAGTATGAGATCCCGAGCGCGGTCACGTTCAAATTATAGGACGCCTGCAGGGGCTGGCCGGAATTAAGGACGGGTGCGGTGTTCCTAATGGCGGTTGAGCAACTGTGCCCGTGTAAGGTGATTCCTGGGAGTAATTAGGGAGTTATTATTATTATTTTTTTTTTATCGCGGACAAGCTCGCCAGCGGTCTCCCCCGACAGTTTGTTAAAATGCGGGGTTGTGGCGCTCGTGAAATGTGTCGGAAGATTGCTATCAGGGTCATACCTTTATGAGGCGTTGGGTTAGCGCGTGATTAGGCCGTAATTGGCGACTGGTTAAAGGGGAATGCCGGTGGTATATGCGCCATGGTGGGTTGGTTAGCAGGACCATATTGTTTTAGAGATAGGGCGGCCTGTCCCGGGATATATAAGGTGAACTGTGACAGTAATAACAGAGCGTACTTCATAATAATAATAGTAATATTAATAATATAGATAATGCCTTCAGAGTTGATGTTTATTTAAGGCTACTTGGAAAAAGAGCTATGCACAACCGTGTGACGTAGTGGGAACGCAAAAATGTCCCTTCTCGTTGCTGTAAGCTGTCAACGATGTTTCGGAATTGAAGATAACGCTTTAGAGGACATTGTCCTTTATGCATTCGCCTAAGACGACTGGAAGGCGAAAGTCTTGCATTGATCCTCCCACGCCCCCCTTCCGAAAGCCTTCTGCAACTATAACTTGGTTTCGCACTGCCTGCAGGATTCGAAGGCATTGCGAGCTTTAGGGCCCACCTTTTAGTTTCAGTTTCAGCTTATTAATAATTCAAGTTACAATAATTCGTACAAACAAATATGCAGGCGAGGAGGGTCCCAAGATCAAAGACGGAAAACGGGACCCTCTAACTGACCAAGCGACGACCTCATGTGACTTTACGTTATATGGCTTCATGAGGACAACATAGCGACGCAACTGTGACTTCACACATTTTGGTCATTTGTGACGTCAAATCGTGACGTCATCGCGTGATGACCTTTGCATCAATCGTGTTGACGCCACCGCCGACGCCAACGGTCAGTTTCCGCGTTTGATGAGACATCTAAGGCACCTTCCTTGGCTTTAGAGAATATACAAGGCAGGCCCGTAGCCAGGGGAGTGCCCAAGCCCCCCTCCCCCCCCCACCCCCCCGAAATTCGGGTGGAGGGGGGTTGTTTTACCGAAAATAAATAGTGATAATAGGTGTTTTTTAAGGCATTCAACAAGTGGGCTCCCCCTCGAAAAACATTCCTGGCTACGGGCCTGATACAAAGGGGTTCTCAGATGAAAAAATGCGAAACGACACTCTAGGTATAAATGAAGACTTTATGCAGAGTATGCACTATGTGCCTGATCACAACGATCCCATTGACGAACGAGCGGAAGGATTCCTTGTTGCCAGAATTCCTTTGGCCGTGACAAGACCCAGTCATTCACAGCGTCCTTGTGTTTGTCGTCCTATAGTTGAAGGGCCTCCCTTTCAGATGTTTTTTCGAGGGACCAAAGGCATTCAAATCGTAGGCGATGAATGGTGGCCGGTTTAACACTGCTAGAAATCGGATAACGCCTCGCTACTCCTCAATCGTTGAGATTTGCGACGTGAACTCCATCCTGTCCTCAAACGCACTGCCGCGTCAATTGGATGGCGCTCTTTATGACAGCATCTGCTATCCCCTGCGCATGTGGGCGCCCCCCGCATGCTCCGATCCACGGCGGAGACTCCAATAGATGTCTCGCTACGTTCTCCCATAGCGGCATAGGCATCTACGTTAACAGTAATGTTGTTATAAGGTTTCGTACCTTTTCACTTGAACACCCCTTGTACCTTCCCCTACAACTTCCTTGGCTTCATGATCTGTTGGTTTTCATTAAGTCTTTAAAGATATGGTCATTAGGGGAAATAAATTAAACTTTCTCCTATTGTCTAACGAACAAGAGCACCCAGATCTCTCCGCTACAGCTATATCTTTTGCATCTCTCTCACTGTGAGTCCGAAGAGGGTAGAGACACGCGAACACTAAACACTTACGACTTTTCTGCAAGCGCGTCGGACATCTAGAGCAGCGGGCTTCCGCCGGCAAAGCTTCCATCTGCTGCACGCTTCGTGTACTTAAGCACCGCCCCCAGCGTCGTGTGCGCCCCGAAGCGCAACACACCGACGGGAAGCTGTTGGTTCTCACCGTCTCTTCCACGCACACCACTCGCGTACGCACCACCGCGCCGAAGGCGAAAGCGGCCTCAAGTCGTTACACACATTTTGCAATGCCCGCTCTCCTAACGCACCGCCACCCAACAACAACCACGCTACGCACGACGAGGCCTCGCCTCGCTGTGCGCCCCGTATCCCACGACTCGATGGGGTACGGTGATAGCGGCGCGCGCGTCCCGTCTATGTGCTCTGCCGACGACCATCGCCGTGTATACGGTCGTTGTTCGTCGTCGTGGTCGTGTACCAACTGCAGTGTGCACGTTGTTTTGGAATTGCGCTACCTCTTCGTGACTACCATAGGCGTGCGCAGGGTTAACGTTCAGGGGGGGGGGGGGGGCGAAGGTTCGTCGCAGCGCCCCCCCCTCAGTATTAATTCAATGCATGAGGCAGACTTTGCGCCCCCCTCCCTTAGTTAACTAGAGGGGGGCGGGCGCCCCCTCTGCCCGCCTCGTGCGCACGCCTATGGTGACTACGTTCACAGCGTCATACATACATACATACAGTCGCCCAAATCTTTAACTATCGCTCGCAGCGGCGACTTTTCGGTGCGTCAGCGCCATATGATGGAACAAATTTGCCAAAAAAATTGTTTTGTGGACGTGTGCTTTGTGGGCGTGCACTTACCCTCAGCCTTTTTGGAACTTAGTGCAGTCGTATGGCGGAAACACAAAGTAAAAATTGGCGTTCGCGCACGATTGTTAAAGATTTGAGCGACTGTATGTATATCGCTCGCCGGTGCACGCGTACACATTTTAGGCAGTTTTGGAACAGGGTCAAAGCTTTGCGTTTGCGTCTGTTTCCACTGCGCATGCGCCAAACGGTACCCTCTTGTGTGCCCCCCGTTAAGTGACAGAAATAGCGCGCGTACGCAACAAATTCTTTATTTGCGTACCATATTCTAATACTGCCTAATAGGTAGTTTTTGGAAAACGGTACGCAAAGTTTTGCGTTAGCGTTTCTCGCCACTGCGCATGCGTCATACGCTAACTGCTTGCGTACCCCCCGCTAAGTGACAGAAATAGCGTGCGTACGCAACGAACGCTTTATTTGCCTACCTTATTCGAAAACTGCCTAATAGGTAAGTTTTGGAACAGTGTACGCATTGCTATGCGTTAGCGTTCGTCGCCGCTACG
This sequence comes from Rhipicephalus appendiculatus, assembly GCA_030522465.1. Lineage (NCBI taxonomy): Eukaryota > Metazoa > Arthropoda > Arachnida > Ixodida > Ixodidae > Rhipicephalus > Rhipicephalus appendiculatus. Next base: position 9,785,859 of record JALIZH010020216.1, read on the forward strand.
CATGCGTCAGACGCTATCCTCCAGGGTACCCACGTTACGTTACGAAAATAGCGTATCGTACGCAAAGAACGCTACCTCTGCGTGCCCTATTCTAAAACTGCCCATTATCGTAACACGTGAGCCACATAAGCTTTGCTGTAGTGCAAAAGTTGTTTTGGCCAATTTAGTGAGCACGATGTTCCATAGTTATACTTATATGGAACGGCGTTAACGGTGACGCGGTGTAACAGTGCCCCTTAAGAAGCTCGAGCGAACTTGGAGTGGACCTTCAAAGGCATTCGATACACATCCTTTCCAACTTTAAGAGCATTTTTCTTTTCGCTAGTTTGATTAGGGCTACTTGGAACGAGATTAAGGTGGCAGCTAAGTCTCAGACGGTGTGTGTACGCTCACAAAGTGAGCATACATGTACAGTCGCGCTCAATATGACTTACAACACGGGAGCGCGTGGGCTCACGAGTTCAAAGACTGCGCATGGCTTCCACTAGCATTTATTTCCATTACTAAACGTGTTTCTCTCGCTTGGGTATGATCCCAAATAAGAAAATAATATTTAGTTGTTGAAATAAAAACAAGTTGAAGCCATGCGCCACGTTTGAACCCGTGAGGCCACGCGCTTCCGTGTTGCAAGTCATATTGAGCGCGCCTGTACATACTGTTAAAGTGGGGGCAGAGCAGATTGATGTGACAGGGACCGGTGCCTACTTACAACTGCTATACGCGGAGAACTGCACTGTATTGTCATCCCTCGTCCTGCCCTCGTCTTGCCCTCTACGTACCGACTGGCCCAACAGCGCTCACTGCCAAGATATATTACAGTTCGCGCGTCCATGTAGGCTCTCGGTTGCAACGGAAGCAGTCGTAAAGCGTCCTTTTCCCACGGCTGGTCGGACTCAGCAGTGCGAGCCTGCCATGCGCGCGCGGAGTCACGAAGTCGCCCGCAGCTCACTCTACGAGAGCGGGCAGCGCTATGGCTCTCGCGGGAACACGGCGGGCGCAGCGCAGCCCGGCGTGATCCTCGCCGATCGACAAACTGGAGCATCTGCGTTGACGCTCCGGGAGTGATGGTTGATGGCGCGTGTATCGCGAAGGAGCTAGTGTGCTTTTATGTGTCTGTGTGTGCGCCTGCGTGCGCATGTGTGATGTGAGGATGTGAGCGTGCGTGCTGTTCGTGCGCTTTAGCCATGTGTGTTCGCATGAGATTAGCGCTCGGATTTGTGTTAACGTGCGTGTGGGGTGACTGTACGTGTTAGGGTACACGTGCGTGAGAGTGAGTAACGCGCGCGCACGAAAGAATATGCGTGTCGTGTAGGTCATAGAGCTTGCTATAATATTTGCTAGAGGGAACCGTGGCGCTGCGATCGTTCAGTAGCCTATGGGTATGATGGGTAGTACACTGATTTGGCTCGTCTTCGTACTCGCGGCGTCGAACGCACTTGTGGCTTTATTTATTGCTGCCTTTCGGGTTTTGTTTCGGATAAAAGAACGTCTCGTTGTGAACCTCGTGAGCTTAATTGAATTGGTCAGCCTGAGAGGCCCAAGGTGGTGAAGTGGGGCTGCTGTACTTTTGCTGAACATCTTGCGGCAAAACGGCTGCAGGCCACACGGAGTCACACGGAGCCGATAGACGAAGATCAGGCAAATCCAACTGCTAGCCACCATTTCCATTTCCAGCTGCAACGCATGGAGCTCCCATAATCACCAGCGCTATATTTCCATCTAGTGTATTATATTATCAAACCCTATGGTGTAGTTGATAGTTTTACGGAACCAATAGGCATAATGTGAAGAGACGGGACGACAACGGAGTCTGTTAGAGAGCAAGTGGGGATAGCCGACGTCAAGAGGAAGAAATGGAGTAGGGCAGAGCACTTGCGAAGCTTAGGGTAGATAACCGGTAGTATAACAATCACAGTCGGTGCCAAGCGAAGGAAAGCGAAGTCCAGGATGGCTCAGAGGATAGGGTGTTGCCATAAAAACAAGATATGCTCAGGCATGTGATCGAGCCGGCTGTCGCAAGACAAGCCAATGGGAATTAGATATCCGGTCACCGATAACCAGTCGCAGAGTCACCGATAGCCGGTCAAAGAGTGGATAACCGGTCACAGAGTCGGTGCCAAGCGAAGAAAAGCGAAGTTCAGGATTGCTCACAGTGTTGCGTGTTGTGATCAAAACTAGACGTGTGATAGAGCCAGCTGTGGCGAGGCAAGCCAATGGTAATTAGATATCCGGTCACAGATAACCGGTCGCAGAGTCACCGATAGCCGGTCACAGAGTGGATAACCGGTCACAGAGTCGGTGCCAAGCGAAGAAAAGCGAAGTTCAGGATTGCTCACAGTGTTGCGTGTTGTGATCAAAACAAGAAGTGTGATAGAGCCAGCTGTCGCGAGGCAAGCCAATGGGAATTGGATATCCTGTCACAGATAACCGGTCGTAGATTCACCGATAGCCGGTCACAGAGTGGATAACCGGTCACAGAGTCGGTGCCAAGCGAAGAAAAGCGAAGTTCAGGATTGCTCACAGTGTTGCGTGTTGTGATCAAAACAAGACGTGTGATAGAGCCAGCTGTGGCGAGGCAAGCCAATGGGAATTAGATATCCGGTCGTAGAGTCACCGATAGCCGGTCACAGAGTGGATAACCGGTCACAGAGTCGGTGCCAAGCGAAGAAAAGCGAAGTTCAGGATTGCTCACAGTGTTGCGTGTTGTGATCAAAACAAGACGTGTGATAGAGCCAGCTGTGGCGAGGCAAGCCAATGGGAATTAGATATCCGGTCGTAGAGTCACCGATAGCCGGTCACAGAGTGGATAACCGGTCACAGAGTCGGTGCCAAGCGAAGAAAAGCGAAGTTCAGGATTGCTCACAGTGTTGCGTGTTGTGATCAAAACAAGACGTGTGATAGAGCCAGCTGTGGCGAGGCAAGCCAATGGGAATTAGATATCCGGTCGCAGAGTCACCGATAGCCGGTCACAGAGTGGATAACCGGTCACAGAGTCGGTGCCAAGCGAAGAAAAGCGAAGTTCAGGATTGCTCACAGTGTTGCGTGTTGTGATCAAAACAAGAAGTGTGATAGAGCCAGCTGTCGCGAGGCAAGCCAATGGGAATTGGATATCCTGTCACAGATAACCGGTCGTAGATTCACCGATAGCCGGTCACAGAGTGGATAACCGGTCACAGAGTCGGTGCCAAGCGAAGAAAAGCGAAGTTCAGGATTGCTCACAGTGTTGCGTGTTGTGATCAAAACAAGAAGTGTGATAGAGCCAGCTGTCGCGAGGCAAGCCAATGGGAATTGGATATCCTGTCACAGATAACCGGTCGTAGATTCACCGATAGCCGGTCACAGAGTGGATAACCGGTCACAGAGTCGGTGCCAAGCGAAGAAAAGCGAAGTTCAGGATTGCTCACAGTGTTGCGTGTTGTGATCAAAACAAGAAGTGTGATAGAGCCAGCTATAGCGAGGCAAGCCAATGGTAATTAGAGGTGTCTGCGAACGGGATCTGAGAGAGAGAGAGAGAGAGAGAGAGAGCGGGAGTTCTGACGCGCGATGTAGTCCACGTGTTCTTCTTTCTTGTCATCATGGCAGAGTCAGCGTATGACATGATGAAGATGTCTTTGTTTTTGCGACCGTGATCTACAGACCGGAAATGGTGGGAGAGTGGGCGAAGAGCCGAATCCAACGATCCGTACGAGCCGTGAGGGGGCCGGAAAGCTAACGCAGTTGCGTGCGAAATGGCGACTATGCCCGCTATTCTGAAGTGGTGGGCGGAGACGGTGCTTAGGCAGAGTTAACTGGCAGAACGGCGGTCGTTCACGGTAGGCATTAGAAGCGGAGCGTAAACACTAACTGCGAAGTAACTGCAAAGTAAACGCAAGGTGCTGAGCATGCTGTGCCAACGTGCCCGAGTTGCCACACTGCTAAATAAGCAATACAAAAGAACATGAAATAAAGACAAGGATTGGGGAGTTAAAAGAAGAAAAGCGACGCGGTAGTTGGGCTACACTGACACAATATTGCAATGACGACTAACGAAGCGTTGAATGCACGAACCGAGGAAATTGATGCAAAAGAGAAGAACATTCCTCCGGAAAGTCGGACTAATCCCTAATCTCCGTTTAAGAAAGTGCCTCTGGAAAAAAAAAGAATCACACGACTAAGACGACTGGAAGGTGAAAACATTTTCTTCTTCCTTTTCTTGATCTTCTCAGGTCTATTGTATCAATACCATCGTATTGATACAATCGACTGTATTGTATCGATACAATCGCATTGATACAATTGGCAGGAGGGGGGGTATCAATCGATTGTATTGATACCCCCCCCCCCCCCACTCCTGCTATAGCTTTCTGCAGCTGACGTGGTTGCATTGCCTCCGTGATCGGCCCACCTTTCAGTAAGCGATATGCCACCACATGACGTCAAGATGACGTTATGGAGTGGGCGATCTGTGACGTCACCACATCTGTGAATCATGGTGACGTGATGGTATGATTATTACGTCATACGTAATCATCATACGTCATAGTGAAGAAATGATGATTTTTCACATCACCTAGTGTTGACGCCGCCGAAGGCCACTTTTGGCGTTTGATAAAGCACCCGAGGCTCTCGCCTTAAAAATAGTGCCAAGGTGAAATGTAGATTAGCCGCGGTAAGGGCGAAATTCAAGCCGGGGCGTTCCGGTATTCCTTAATAAAAATCACGGTGGTTGTAGTTTTATTTTAGGTTGGGTTACACCTCGTCTTCGAAGAGCACAACGGCTGAACTCCACCCCCCTCGCTGAGTGTGGACGGACAATTAACCGCAACAACAGCCCACCGCACGCCAGCTGTCAGCGGAATTAGGAAAACAAAAAGTTCGACCAGTTGTGTGCTTAACTGGCCAAAGGTGCGTTGACCTGTGAAGACAAACCGCAACCACGTGTATTGCGTGCAACAAGAGCGAATAAGAAGCAAGAACAAAGAAAAATCAAACAAATGAACCCATAAACGCATCCTTATAGGCTGAAAGATACAAAATAGAAAAAAAAAGAACACGACAGGTACCATCAGTCTTGCCTCGCGCAAAGTGGGATGGTCTAGGAGGAGGCGAGCACTACACCTGACGTGCGCTTGAAACAAAGAAAAATACGATCGTAATCGGGGTAAAAGAAAAGCGAAAAATTACAAAGGGAAGAAAACAAACGAACAACAAGAAATGGATCGAAAGCTCGCGGTCAGCGAGCGAGCCGCAAACAATCGCTCCGTGTGTCCGCGCAGCACGGATGCGTGAAGGATGTAAGCTAAAGAGGCAGCAGCGTCAGCGGGTACAGGCTACAGGAGCGCAGCGCAGTAGCTATACAGAAGCACGCTCACCACGCAACGAAAGGCAGGCGCGTTCTCTTTCGAGAAAGCTCTCCGGACGTTCTACTCGCCCACTTCGAGAGCGAGCATCGTGCGCCAGGCGAGCAGCGGTAGCGAGCAGGCAGGCCGGCGGCCGTAACAAAGATCGCATCCAGGCACGACTACGGGGAGGGATCAGCGCGCGCCAGAAGCTCACCCCGGCGGCGCACAGATTAGCCATTCACACGCTTACCCCCCGTTGTTCTTCGCTCGCTACTTCGGCGCAGTTGTGCTCTCGAAAATCGTGCCTTTCGAGAGCGACGGAGCGAGAGGGTGAAAATACAGAGAGCAACAAAAGGTCCGTCGGGCTTCCGAAGCACGACCAAGCCGTGCACGGTAGCCGGCTCGACGGCGAGCCATGTGAGTCAGCCCCCCGCCGTCTCCTTGAAGGGAAGCTACCCGCCCCGAGCGTGGCAGCGGCCTGCGAAACTATACTGCGGCAGCAGTAACGTTGCGAAGGGAAGCTATTGCTATCTCGCATCGGCTGGCTACCCCGGCGCTGCGGCTTCCGAAATCTTCCTTCCCACCGATCACGACTTTCGGGCGCGAGTCGTGCTCGGAGAGGAGGAGGAGTGCGAGCTCGAGAACAGCGAGGAGGGAGGAGAAGGGTTCACGTATGCAGAGAGAAGGCGCGCGGTGCCCTGGCGTAACCGCCACCCTCCCCAGCTAGCTTCCGTCGGTTCGCACCACGCGCACGCACGCTCGCCCGCCCGCCCGCCGGGTTACGTTCGAGATCGCGACGTTTCGGCCGCAGGAAACTGCTCTCCTTTTGTCTTCTCCACCCTCTGTCTCTCTGCGTTCTGCTTCGGTCCAGCGCAGTTTTTCTCCCGTCGGGCCTCCCGTCTTAACAGTCTCGACGCGTACACGCAGTCCACGGAACGGAAACGAGCTGGAACTTCGTGCCGTCGTTTACCCGACGTGTGCACGCCTGGTTTACGCGTCCGCCGCTGTGGCGACGTTTCGGCTGCGGAACAAAACTGCTCTTCTTTTTTTTTTTCTACTTTCCAAACGCGTCTTCATCCCCGACTCCCGTCGGACGCCCGCTGTGCAGCCCTCTCTGTGCTCCTTTATTATTTTTTATCCTTTGTCTAAAACTCGCGCACTGTAGCGTCTACTCTACTTCCAGAGCGCGTCCCACGATTGCTTCTTCCATTCGGACTTCTCGTCTCCCAGCTTTCTTTTGCTGTTTTTTTCCTATCAATTGTTCTTTCATTCTGTCTTTCTTTCTGGACCGTAATCGTCGCGCGTCAATTCTTGCCCTTGCCGTGTGTGCATCGCGCGTGCGCTACGCGTGTTCGGCGCACGCTCCGTGGAACAATGAGACGACCCCGACCGGACTCGGGCAGCAGCGACGATGGAGCGAGAGGCGCACGGATAACGAGACAAAGGAACACGTAGAGAAAGAAGAAGCAACTGTGTAGAAGGAGGGAGATCGGTAACCGTGCTCTCTTGCTGGAAGTTGGCGAGTTGTTCTGCAGTACAGATGACGAAGAAGATTTACATGAACTTGGTGTTATGCCAATCTTGTACCGCAGCATCATCAGGGGTAGCATGAGAAATACAATCAGTTTGAGAACCTAAGGAAGTATGTTGGGAGGATAGTCGAACCATCGTTTCGAGCATATTACCCAAGCCGTCTACCTCATAAGGATTCCCTTTGTTTGTTTATCTCTCTCTCTTCACGACTTGACGGAGGATCACTGACCTCGAACCAGTGAAACACCTCTTTTGACTTTCGAAGTATTAAACTCTTTATATTCGTCAAATGGTTTCTCGTCATTGACATGTGTTTGAAGTATACCTTAACCCGCTGCGGTGGTCTCGTGGCCATGGTGCTTGCATGCTGACCCGGAAGGTCGCCGGATTCGAATCCCTACCGCGGCGGTCGCATTTCGATGGCGGCAAAGCGCTAGAGACCCGTCGGGCTTATAAATTCAGGTGCACGTTAAAGAACCTTCTAGCGCTCGAAATTTCCGGAGCCCTCCACTGCGGCGTCTCTCATAATCACATCGTGGTTTTGAGACGTAAAACCTCAGCATTCTCTTATCTATACGATGATAACGTAGCCCTTCGGAACCACTGGTAATGCAAGGAAAAGAGTCGACTGATAAATAATACCCAGTCAGCAAAAGTAAAGTTTAAATCACGTTGCTCGGGTATGTTCACCGCGCAGAGAACGAATAAATGAAAGGAATTGCAGATATGCAAATATTCGTTTGTTGTGTGAAGGAAATAAAGCAAACAGGCTACGATAACAGCTCAACGGTTTCGCTGTACCCGCGATAGCGTACTTAGAGAAGACGCTAGCTAACGCACCGCATACGCAAGCCGTCAAAAAAAAAAAAAAAAGAAAAGAAAGAATCCGGAAACCGGAGACTTGTTAAATGCATTCATCACGTGCCTGTGCCGTTGCGCTCCCGTTCGCAGATACAACTCGCGCACCATTCGTCTTTTTCGATGGAAAAAATAACAGTAGATCGTTAGGATTAAACGAGAAGTCTATAGAATGATGCCGACGTGGCGCCGAAAAATTGACAAGGAAGCTTTTTTCCCTGAGCGCACTGAACGTGACCGGCGTTCTGAATCATCGAAGATTTGAGCAGCCCGAACGCTCGCTATACGATCCAAACCGTGTAGCTATGTGCGAAGAAAGAAAATAACCTTCCATCACATTCTAAATGTACATACAGTGTATACATGTTACATCGCTCTACATACATCGAACCCATCGACCAAAACGCGGAACCCCTGAATGCCACTATCAATCCATGTATATATATTTCTTTCTTTTTACTTGCATCTGAACACTTCCCAATGGGGCAGCCGATACATAACCAGCCAGGTGATTATTTTTGTTCGACAACCCGTTAGCGCTCGAACAAAAAACTGATCCGCGCATTCCGAATGCGGCCTCCCCCCCCCCCCCCCTCGCACACACACACATTTCTTTTTCTTTGTTAACATTATCGTGCGTGCATTCGCAAGCGCCTCATGAAAAGATAATTGCGGTCTTCGCAAGGTATGCGTGCGTGCTTAAGCCGATGTAGAGAGAGTTTTGAAGAGGAGGGCGGGGGGGGGGGGGGTGTTCCGGAGAAACAAATGGGATCAAACCGAAGCCATTCCGAAGCCAAGCGAAGCCGTTTGTGGATGGATACGGATGATGGAGAGCCGGAGATTACGCATAGGCGGGACGGCTCGGCCGAACAAGCCGCGCTGGTGAGAATCATCGAACGAACGCCATTTGACACGTTTTTTTTCTTGGTACGGCGTGTACGTGCGCCAACGAGCATCACGATGCAAACCGCGAGCGCTGGAGCAGAGTGGAGCGCTTTCTCGAAAAAAGAAATAATAAATGCACGCCGGCGTATGAAGATTTGAGATGGCCGGACAAGAACGAAGCAATGAACAGACCAGGCATGTCACGTACCCACTTGCACGAGCACCAGTAACCCTTTCCCCTATCTCCTCTCCCCCCCCCCCCCCCCTGTCTTTTTCACGTTTATTTCTTCAAGCGAGTCTCGGCCCACATCTCTCTACGAGTGGTGCCCACTTAATTGAACATGCCACCAGAAGCATCTCCTAGGACGCCGCCGCGAAAGAGTTATTCTGGAAGCCTAATTGCGCGCGCCTAATTAATAGAACTGCGTTCCTCGCGTGCAAGCGCGCGCACGCACACACGCACACACACACACACACACACACACGCACACACACACACACACACACACACACACACACACACACACACACACACACACACACACACACACACACACACACACACACACACACACACACACACACACACACACACACACACACACACACACGTGCGCACCATGCACAAACACATAGACTCTTTCTCTCCACAGCACTCAGTCGTTTATACACAGCATGGTAGACCAGTTTTTTGTCGATTTGTGGAACACACGGAGAGAAAAAGAAGGTCTAAGGTTTTATCTGAGAACAGAAATGAGGCGCCTAGATTCGTGGAGAGTATCCACGCGGCGCGTCACGAAAGTGGAGTGTTCGAATCACGGAATAGTCATCTGCTGCGCGCCCGGTTCAGTAGTACGCGGTTAGCGAAACGCGGTAGCCAGATTCCTACAGTCCAGATGCTCGCACCGATAAAAACGCCAACAGAGGAATCTAGGTCGCCTCAATAAACTGAAGTTTCTTTACTGCCCGTACATACGCGCGATTAAATATTAAACCGAAGTTTGTTCCTGTTTCTTTAGTCATACGGTGTTTGTCAAATCGCTTTTAAAGGAAAGAAAGAAAGAAAGAAAGAAAGAAAGAAAGAAAGAAAGAAAGAAAGAAAGAAAGAAAGAAAGAAAGAAAGAAAGAAAGAAAGAAAGATGCTGGTGTTTATTATGGTGACAAAGCGAGGACAGTGCACCGAACATGTGCGAACTGTGGCACCGTAATGACAGCGTCTCGAATTCTCGTAGCCGTTATGTTTCTTGTATAATAATAATAATAATAATAATAATAATAATAATAATAATAATAATAATAATAATAATAATCATAATCATAATAATAATAATAATAATAATCCACCTAACGTGTCTTTGCGCTGCCTATAGGATCGGGCCGACCGCTGACCAAACGATGATGTCGTGTGATAACTTCATCACGTGACGTCACAAAATAATCATGATGACGTCATATGGGGGGACGTCGTCACATGACGATTTTTTTGAATCATTCGCGTTGAAGCCGATGTCGCCAACGGCAAACTTTCGCGTTCTGTGAGGCTACTAAGGCTTTCGACTAAATTATAAAATAAACGTCTTAGACGTTATACGCACTGCCACAATGCGCTCATTGGCCAGCTTCTCTTTCTCAACCTCCTTTCCCCCCTCCTTTCTTCTTGACTCAAGTGTTTTCTTTCGCCTTGCATTTCGACGTGTAGCAGCAACCAGCATGCGCGCGCTGTTAAGGCCTGACCACATGTGCGCGTTGCAGCGTGTCAGCGCGTGGATTTTTGACACGGCGTCGCGCCCTCTCCCTATGGAGAGAGAGAGAGCGCCCGGCTACGCGAAGCTGCGCGCCCTTTCTCTCCAATGGGGAGAGGGCGCGACGCCGCGTCAGAAAGACACGCGCTGACACGCTGCAACGCGCACGTGCGGTCAGGCCTTTACGCAGGCCGTTAAAGGGGGGAACGCCGACAACGACTCGGTTAACTACCAAAGAAGCAGGTGGCGGTGAGGCCGAAACCTCATAGAAGCCAGCCATAAAACTAGATATTCGGCAATCAATAAAAATTAAAAGACAGATGAGGTGGCTTATCGGTGCCCGCAATCGCGAGTACCCCGCCCACCGGACGCGCGAAATAGCGCGCGCCGGCCGGCCAGCGCCCGGACCCCCCTGCGCGTGTCCCGTCACCTTCGCAGCTGCGATGCCTTGTCAAGCGTATCCTGTACGCATGGCCGCACATTGCGAGGCAGGTGATAATGCGTGCGCTCTCAACGAGGGAGCCGAGTTATGTAGCGAGGTGTCGATGGTGTTACACGTTAGCAAACAATGGAAAAACGTGACGGCTCCCGCAGCTAGTACGGCGTATAGTTTCGAATTTTTCGTTATCCTCGCGTAACGAGTCATTGTGCTTTGTTTACGCAGAAAGGATGCCTAACAATGTGTCGGAGGATGCGGAATAAATGAGGCTGTAAATCAGAAGGGGTAGCGACGGGAGCACGCGACGCCCATTTTCAAAACGTCAAAAGACAGCTTTGTCTTCGCGTAATTGAGCTGAATAGCGTAGTGTAACACAAAGAAATGGCCGTTCACAACGAAACAAGTTGACGTAGGTGTTACTTCCTATGCGCTTAGCTATAAGCTGCATTACACCGCGTAAAGTCTGTCCGCCTTGGTGGAACAGTGGTTACGGTGCTCGGCTGCTGACCCGAAGGTCGCGGGTTCGATCCCGGCCGCGGAGGTCGCATTTCGATGGAGGCGAAATGGTAGAGGTCCGTGTGCTGTGCGATCTCAGTGCACGTTAAAGGAACACCTAGATGGTCGAAATTTCCGGAGCCCTCCGCTACGGCGTCTCTCATAATCATATCGTGGTTTTGGGCACGTTAAACCCCAGTTATTATTATATATTCAGATCGGAGGTACGCGGGTACAAATCCCACCTCTTGAAGAATTTTTTTTCGACAAGAATTTGTCTCTTTCTCTTTCTTTCTCTCTGTACTCGTTCTCTCACCCAGCAGGGACATTACAGGCCACACAGGAGAAATCGGTTCTGGGTGCGAAGCATAAGAGGACAGATGTGAAGAAGAGGATGTAGAGAGCGCGTGCCGGTTCATGTTGATGATCATTTCTGTTTCCGACAGATAAATTACGGCGAGCTTGAACTGCTTCGCTGTTCAGAGAAGGCTGTCGCCTTATAGTCGTCTTAGGCGAATGCATATGGGACACTATGAGTGTTTATCATAATGATGATAATGATGATGGCGATAATGATCGTGATGATATCTATAGATGTGGGCAGACAGGTCTGAACTATCTGGTGAGTCAAAGAGCAGTTTTCGCGCCACATCAACACATGTCAACAAACCACCCTTGCAGGTCAATCCACAGTATACCCCTTCTAGGGCATATACCATGCGCAATCAGATCGCGGTACTTATAAGATTATAAAAGCCGCAATAATAAATAATTCTCGTTTACTGACTGAAGCACGAAAAAGCGTACCCACGCACTGTTTTTACGCGATAAATCGCAGAGAACTCCGCCCCCCCCCCCCCCCTGCCCCCTTCCGAGGAGGGTCTCATTTTTTTAACACATGCGCCGCGAAATTTCTCTTCAAACGTCGAAGGGCGCAAACAAACGTGATTATCTCGGCACACACGATCCCGATACATGGCAATAATCTCCTACGCATGCGTGGTAGTGCATACTTTTCTCGCGTCTCAAAAAATAAAATAAAAATAAAATAAAAGGCACTCAGCAATATACACGACCTATAGGACGCTTCTCTCGTTCTTTTTTTTTTTTCTTGTTTTGAATCGTTAAAATGCATTTTCAACAATTTTGTTCGACGACTTCATCGCTCATACATCGTGCCGCTAAACGGAAATTAATCGGTGAGTGGCGAATATTTGGTGCTTGTGTACACAGCGATCATGCTACGATGGAAGCGTTGGTTTTCAGAGCAGGGTGGCAATTATCTTTTAGAGACGGTGCAATTTCTGAGAGCACGTGGTGTTATCAGATTGGAGAAAAAGGGTCCAGGGTGATCGCTGCTCTAGCTCTATGATGGAAAAGCATCTTTCCAAAATATTTACCTCAAAAAAAAAAAAAAAAAAAAAACGAAAATGTGTGGACCAGTCGCCACCTCTACAGGGGGAAGTCGACGAACTTCATCTCGCCAAGGTAAATATAATTTTCAAAACTTAGTTTGCAGGATAGCAAAAAAAAGAAAAAAAAAACACGAGCTTGAATACAAGCTGAATGGCGAGGTGCTGCAATTTGCACCCCTTTTTAAATATACACCTCGGTTCTGCCCAAAATTGCACACTGTCGTCGGCACCGTTCAGTAATGGCGCCTGAAAGGAGCAGGCTTGTGATCGACGACAAAATTCGGGTACACAACAGCGCGGTGCATGGCCCCAATTCCACCTCGTGTAACAACCGCGACCAATAATTGCTCCTACACTCTTCGGGAAAGAAGGAAAGAAAGTAGGAAGAAAGGGTTTTTAATTAGCGGACGAATTAGAAGACGCCCTCATCAACGCCGTCTCGTTTGCGAGTAATTATTAGCTCACCTTGTATTTATCTTTGGGCCCCACTCTGCGCCAGCGGAACAAGGTTGCGAAAGAACCCATGCATTCGAGGGGATGTACATGATCCCACCAGAAGCGTTCCAGAAGAAACGCGCCATGTGCGCTGCCTGCCTCGAGCGCGCCCCTTGATAAGGTGCCCCCCTGATTTAGGGGTGTCCCTCCCCCGTAGCGGCCGCTTATTGGACGCGCCGTCGGCTCGAGCAGCGTACCCTTATTGGCTAATTACTGGCCGCGGTGAAAGATGGCGCAGAATAGAGCCGTACGTGCAGGCAGGGCGATCTGTCCGCGTCGCGCAGCAGAGACAAGGGAAGATACACAAATGCGTCCCGAGATTCCCGGGACCTCGGAATTCTCAGGTATTTAGCGGGCAGCGACGTAATGCGTGCAATGCTCCGCGGAAGAGGGGGGGGGGGGGGGCACCGCATCCCTCTATACTGTAGCCCTGGGGGGGCCTTCGCACGCAAGCGGCAAGGCACGGTTGCCATAGGTTGTCATAAAGAACCTGGAAGATGCGATGAAAGGGTCCCGAACGCAAAAGGGTAACGCCTGCAAGTGTGAGCAGGTAAAGAGTGCTCGGCAGAAACCTGCTGCAGGACAGTGGCGGGCTTCTCTCCACGGAAGTTATTTTAATGTGCCTTGAAATCTGGGGGGACAGGGAGGAGGGGGGAGCGTCAGGGGGGAGTGTCAGGGGGAGCGTGGATTATTTGGCACCCCTGTGTTCACACTTGTTACTTATATCCCGTAAATTGCTGCCCCGCTTTTCGCAGATCGTTGTTAACATGATTCAGAACCTGCGCATGGCGCGAAAAATTGTTTTGCGGAGCAACTATTAGCACAGGAGTGTATGGCGTGATAGGTGTGATATATTATTTAAGATTACACGCTTCAAGGTTGCGCATGTACAGTGTTGCGCCGCACGCTTAAATCATAGGGAAGGAGTTAAAAAATGGGTGTGCCGCAGTATCGGCGGTCGCCCTGCAATATTACCTTACTGAAGTGTCGCATAAACACAGCGGGCAGTCCAAAGGTCAGAAGCCGGAAGCCAGAGGACATGGAAATGCATGGGCCGAATGGTCGCGTGCAAGGCGGCGGCGGCAGCAGCACATTCCCAGCAGTCGAGACAGCCACAGAGAATGAGAAGGATAGATACTGGGGACTTCCAAAGAGCCACAGCCAAGACAGGTCGCAGCCACTCTTTTTTTTTTTTTTTTCAGGTGGTCTTGTTTTGGCGGCTCGATTCCTACGCGGCGGATAAGCTTTTATGGCTGTCTACGCCGCTGCAAAAGGGCAGAGGCGTGTACTGGTGAGAGCGATTTTCACCCTCGCCTCGAGGCGAGAGAGGGTGAAAAGTGGCCAGGTTGCGGGGGTCATGCACGCAGGGTGTGTTTGTGTACACCGCTAGACGTGTTTACAAACAGCCACGCCGTCTGTAGGTGTGTCGACAGTTGCGTATCGAAGCGTGCCTGCCATTCTAAGTTGGACCGCCTTACTGTGGTCGGACGCAGCGGCCTCCCGAGGCCCGCGAACGTACGCCGTGTAGATCGTGACTACAGTGTAATCGTGATTATGCTTTCTAAATTGAAAGCAGTTGTGGTGAATCTGAATGTTAAACATTGCAGAGCAGTGCGTACATTGTTTTCATGTGTAATGGGGAAAGAATGGTATCTAATGTTCGGTTGTGCTGTATTTTTCCATCGTGTGTTCTACTGTATTGTATTTTGTGCCCTTATTATTTTTCTTAGTACATATTTTGTCTGCTAAGCGAGAAGGAGTAGCCGGTGCCACCATAATGGCACCAACCTCCTATTTCACCATTTCAATAAAAAAAAAATGGCATCTAAGAGTAATGCGTTGACCTGGACACCAACTTAACAAAGAGGATGTTCTCCGTGACGAAGCTGGTAATAATAATAATGATTCCTCGGGTTTTACGTCCCACAACAACGCTGTGATTCTGAAAGACCTCTTAGTGGAAGGACCCGGGAATTTCGACCATCCTATTATTCTGTAAGCGAAAGACCGAGAAAGGTAGAGGAAAGACAGAGAGGTTAACCGGGAGTAATCTCCGGTTGGCTACCCTCTACCGGGGAAGGGCGAAAAGAGTTCTTTAACCTACACCTAAACCTAAGCACCTAGCATTTTGCTTCCATCGAAATGCGGCCAGCACGGCCGAGATTTGGTCTCGCGACCTACGGATCAGCAGTCGAGCACCATAAATTTTAGATAACCGCGGCTACTCAGGAGGAAGCGGTGGGTCGTAGGGTAAAAGAATATTATTCAACTGTCTCCTGCAGTAGTGTCTACGCCTCAGAAATGCGTTGACGCTTCTGTCTTTTCTTCCGACGGCATGAAACAGTGACAGGGTTCACCGCGCCAGAGGAGCTGAGCGTGAGAATATTCCAGGACTGCGCCTCACAGACAGCAACTCTAGTCTTAGACTTCCGAAACGACAGTAGTGTCGTCGTCGCTTGTTGCTGCCAAGGCGATCTTAAGATGGCTTGCAGTGAACGGTCCTCTATCTATAGCTCACTGAGTTAGCTGGAGGGCCAGTCGTCGATCGTCAGAGGGTTGGCAGTCATATGGTACGTAAATCTAAAGTATTTGACGATGGTAAGTCCACATACCGAAATTGTCGGCCAGCATTCATTGCCTGTTCAGACAAGCTACATATCCGCACAGTACATAGCGCATTCTACTTTGATTTTGGGAGTAAAGCCGCTGTAACCAGCCTGTCAGAAGAGATGCGGCAAGCGCAGTTGCGCTGGCCACTCAAGGACACTGCTCTTTCGGGGAAGTTTCGTAAAAAAATACGTATATCCTCCTACACACTTACACAGAACAATGAAGACTGATCCAAAGCGGCTTAACGAACACGAGCAGTAAGGAGCAAGCAACAAACCGTTTGGAATCACAAGCGTGCACATCCGAAGCACTAAGGCGAGCGATATCCAGTGTGCTTGGCAGGCGAAGAAGCGTTCAAAGTGTTTTACGGTATAGGTAATGCCGGTGGCTGTACACCGGACCGTTGTGCAGCAGGTACCGACACTTTCAAAGATCTATGTGTTACGGTGACAGCGTATATTGAGCCCTGGTGGACCAGCTGACAGCACTTTCAGTAAGTGATGTACGGCAGTCACTAAAAACTGAACTCTAGGTCGCCAAGTGTCAGCGTCTCCCTTGAGCTAGGTAGAGAGCTCAACACACTTGTCTAGAATGCTCAAGTAGCGTGTTGCGGACTGCGCTGGCGAAGTCTACCGACTACGCTTGGTTTGAAATAGCCTACATCTAATCATGCATCAAGGGTGGCAGCGCATGCGTGAAGTTGGGCTATATCTAAGGACTTGGTCTAGACAGACGCTGTTTATGCGGTACGGGTTGCGCCGCTTACAGCGTTCTATAAACAAGTTAGTTCAGCTCTGTACGACGGTGACTGCGAATAACACCACGGTGCACCCAGTATCGACATATGCAGCTTAGCCGATAGGCGTTCGGCACGCGATGTCCTCCGCTCACAGAGCAGCCACCTCGCGGGCATCCAAACGGTGGCAGGGCTAGCTCGCCGCCCGAGGTGAGGTGGAGACGTGCCCACACTGCTGCTGCTGCTCATTAAGGCGCCCTTCGCTTCACGGCACACAAACACACAGACGCAAACACACACAACAGCGCATGCCCGCAGCGGCGGTAGTAATCAGGGCCCCAAGGACGGATAAGGCTCTCACAGGGCTGCCCCTTCTCTCCGTCGGACGACGTACCAGGCAAGGTAGCAGCAGCGGGCCGGACGAAGCTTCGGCCATCGGACCAGGCAGATCGGACTCCGCGATAACGCGCGGCCGAGCCTCTCCCGAGGAGAGCGCCTGGCCATCTCCCTGCGTACACCGGCCAAGGCTGTCCTCGGCTTACCAGGGACGGGGCTCCGCAACAAGCTTCCACGGCAGCGCGGCGTGTATAGTTACGTACACGAGCTCACTTACGAAAACCCACGCGCTGTGCTCGCTCGTTCCAACTCTCCTCTCGCACTCCCAGTGTCCCGGTTGATTGCGCTCAACCTTTCGCGCTATCGGCGCCACGATGTATCTCGGGTGTTCTTACTCGCAACTACCGTTCGGTAATAGTTTGCTGCAGTGATGCCACTGAAGGAAGATCATAAGGCTTGCTTGTGGAGAGATCATTGGAGAAAACGTGGCCTAGATGACAACTGATGCATCTAGGCCTCGAGGTAAAAGATTGTGGGGAAAAATTACGTAATCATAAAACTCCCAAAGCTTTCCCGTCCTGATGTTCGCTCACGGATGCAAAGAAAACAGTGCGAGATATAACATCTATACCTATGAAGGAATACTTGAAAAAAGGACGAGTAAGGACATACAACCACTATGAAGCAAGGCGGGCAACCCAATGTGCCACGCTATTCAGGCTATCTACGCAACGTGAAAGGGCTCTAGGATGCTCATAACTAGCCGCGAAGTCGCCAGATGGGTGTTCGGTCATTATTGCACTGTACTCAACAGCATAACAGCTTCGTAAGTCCGCTACCTTCCGTACAGGTATAACCCTGGTCTGTTCCCGAATAACTCGCATAAGTCTTGAATTACCGTCAGATAAGTTACAATAGCCTGGATGCTAGCTGATACACGCACATCGCCCGGTGTAGACTAACATGTCTTCATAATGACCTGTTGTACTTAATTTGGGGGTCTCTGGGACGCAGAATAACTGAACTCAATCTCCTTCAATCTCCTTCTGGCTCGATTCTGGCTCGTATTGATCAGAAATCTGGCTGAACAGGACCACTCGCAATCAGCCTCACGAAAACCTTACACAGACAGCCTCAGTGCGAGTTAAAACCACTAAAATCAGACTCAGCTTGCCTCAACAGGACTCACTAAGGCTCACTTATCGGCATGTGTTTGAGTTTGCCTATACTCTTGTTGGCATATCACCGTAGATACATACGTGTATGTAAGCAGACCTTTCGTACCCTTTTTTGGTCAAGGCTGAGCTTGACTCAGCTTGACTCAATGTGACTCACTAAGGCTCTCTTATCGGCACGAGTTTAGGTTAGTCTATACTCTAGTATACTGTACTAGCGCGTATGTGAGCGGACCTTTCAAATCCCTTTTTGGTCAAGGCTCAGCTTGACACAGCTTGACTCAATATGACTCACTAAGGCTCACTCATCGGCACGAGTTTGGGTTAGTCTATACTCTTGTATACTGTACCAGCGCGTATGTGAGCAGTCCTTTCGTACCGCTTCTTGACCTATGCACTTGGACTCAAGGTCACTGAAGGAAAACTAAGCAATCTCACGTGGACTCGCCAGTCTGTGGTGGGAATCGTAGACCACCAGTCGTTGCTAGGCCTGAGCGAGTAGACTCAAGTTATTCAGCCGTCCAATCAGCGTATAGTAGCACCTGCGTACGCATGGCGAGACCCTTTCGCAATCGTTCTGACCAGGGCGTGCCATCCCCAAAGTAGGTATTGCACCGAACTAGATAAGCGGCAGACACCCACGCTCAGAAAGCGATATATATCGCGCACTCAATGGCAAGTGGTTGGGCTGTAATTAGCGCGTCATTAACTAAAACCGTCGTACTTAACTAACCACTACTGTACGGTGGAAAACCCGCAGCTTTGTCGGCTTCATTTACCAGGAAAAAGGAAATATAAAAGACTGAGAGTCGGCGAATATTGCTGGGGACGGAGGCGCCGTAGGTGGCGCGGGTATTCTTGTGAGAAGGCGAGATATACGCGCCTACCTTTCCATAGGCGCAGGTCTCTTGAATTAATTAGAACGACCGCTCGCAGGCAACTATGGGGATCGTAGGCGACGCCTACTTTTCATACATCGGTGCTCGCACAGCCGTTGCACGCAGGTGAAAGAGTCTTCGAACCATTCGTCTTTTTCCTTATCTTTTCTTTCTTTCTTTTACTGCATGCCTCGCCCGATAAACTTGATTTCTTTAAGATCCGGGAAATGATTACGCTATATAATGAGCTTTCTTTCTAGCTGCATTTTCTTTTTTATACATCTACACAAATAAATCCGCTGGGAAGAAGAAGAAGAAGACTTTCGCCTTCGAGCCGTCTTAGTTGATTGCATTAGGGACCCTGTGAGGGAACCTGCCTCTCTTATCTATGAGGGGGGCATTGTTAAGATAGTCACTGGCATAGGTCGGCAAAAATGAGGGGCTCGATCAGACTCACTCGTGAAATGAAATATATTTTGCCCTTGGCACTCACTCGGACTCAGATTCACCAAAATTTTCCTCAACCGGACTCACTCGAACTCAGATTCACTAAAAAAATTTTCCAGCCGGACTCACTCGGACTCAGACTCACGGCGCTATCTGAGTAACACCAATATCTCGCGTAATCAGTGCTCTACTTGGCGCCTTTTGATGTTGCACCTTCAGATATGAGATATCAGTGGTTGTAATGCACTAAGGACATTTTTATTGAAATAGAGGACTCACATGTGATATTTTTGTCAAGAATTCCTGGGCAAGAGTTTCCAGGGGTGTGAGGGAGGTCCCGGCCGGCACCCCCCCCCCTCCCCCTCCTCTGTAACTCACTCCTCTGATCAATAAATATTGAGCTGGCGTATGAACACTGGTGCTTTGAAGTGTGTGTGAGTCGGCGTGGGTATCAACGTGAGGCTTCGTAAGGCTTATAGTAATGCTGATGTTGAGCAAATAGAGCCATAGACCGGTAAAAAAAGTGTAGAGCTAACTCAGAGTCACCCAAGAAATACATTTTGTGCTTAGGCCTCACTGGGACTCAGACTCACCAATATTTTTCTCAACCGGACTCACTCAGACTCAGACTCACCAAAATATTACTCACCCGGACTCACTCAGACTCAGACTCACGGCGCGATCTGAGTCTGGGTGAGTCCGAGTGAGTCGAATCATGAGTGCGTCTGCCGACCTATGGTCACTGGGCGAGTTGGCACTGATACAGCGTCTAAAGCGTAAAATTAACTCGACACCTAAGAAAGAACGAGACGGGACAAGTGATGTTTACACTGATCTGCACCCCGCAACTGCTGCTACTGTTGTTTTTGTTGTCCTCGAACCATGGCTCATACCCAATGAAGGGGATTAGCCGAGTAGTGGATGGATTAAATTCTATAGGTTCTATAGGACCATTAAATTCTATAGGATAGCGTCACTAGATGCCGGTAGTTAAATAATATATTAATATGAATTGCCAGTTAAAAGTAATGAAATATTTCGAGGCTGACAAGATCCGACCATGTGTCCTCGCCTTCCTTCTGAGTCTGTGTGCTTAATTTAGCGCTCTACATGATGGAGAGAGACTGGCCGCACAGGAAGTAACGTTAAACTGAACACGCAACAAACGAAATAAATGGAACAAAACGCAAATAAAAAAAAGAATTAAACGTTACGCGGGCGAATGAAAATAAAAATTGAAAAGAACATCCGTCCTGCTTCCGGGTTTCGTTCCTCAAACACTTTGCACCTTCATAATCTTTTTCTTCGCCAGAAAGAAGAGAATGACATTTAGACAGTATGTGCAGGTTCCCGTTGCTCCTCGTCTCACAGCGGCGTTCTCAATTGTATACGACTAGAAAAAACGCATAAAGTCGAGTACAAGCTCTCTTAACGACGCGTCAAACAATGACGTCCGATGTCAGGCGCGATATACGGTTTCGCAGTGAGACGTTCCCGTGGTGGAGGATATAAACGAGCTAGGCAAAGGACTCCACGAAGAAGGGGGAGTTGAAAGGAGCTAGTATTTCCGCCACACACACAGACACACACATAGACGCGCATGCTAGAAACAAACGCGAGGAGTGCTGCTCGTGCGCGTTTACTACACGACCAGGGCAGGAAGTGAAAGGAGCGCGGCAGTATTTCTCGCATCCTCCCACGCGATGCGGATGGTCCTCCTTCCGGGGGAGGGGGGGGGGGGAGCCCGCGCTTAGCCTTAATCACCGGCGACCGCCTTCCCCGTTGTGCGCAAATCCAAGCCAAGCCTCTCGCACGCGTGGCTTGTGTGTATATATACGTGTATAACTTGCATACACTTCAATGGATGGCGGGGGAGGGTGTTGTAGCTGGGGCTGAGAGCGTAAGCTAGAACCATGCGCGTGTGCGCGAAAGTGTGCGATATGCCAGCATACGACCGTCAACGAGGCGCAGCGCTGTTGAGAGCCCGTCGACGCGAAAAGCAAAGGAGGGAGTAGTGTATTCGCCGGAGCAGCTCGCGTAACAAATGATATGCGCGAGCGTGAGAAGGCGAGCGAATAATAATAATAATAATAATAAAGATCTGCAGTGCGCGTGTGTTGTCTGTGCGAGCATGTGGTGCTTGGTCTTTTTCTCACGCCTGTATATATATCTCGCTTGTCTCGTACGTATGTAGAACGTACCGCGCGTTGATCCATATAGGAAGCGCGCGCAGTTACGGCGAGTAAAAAAAACGCCAACGTTTTCTTCCTTTAACCACGAGGAACCGGCGTCTTCCATCAGCGAAACCACGAGATACGTTCACTTTGCGCGCCTAACTATCCTGCACCACAACGACCACACGCGAAACCGAAATCCGGTCTTCTCACTCGCGATATAAAGGGTAGAAGCTCTTTCCAGGCACGTCGACGTGCACGTGATGAATATAGCAATCCGCGAATTTAAATCTCATCACTTAGTCATTAAGGACGGGAGACGCGTTCTGCTGCTGATAAAATTAGAGGGGAAAAACTCGAAGTTCCTCCATTCGAAATGGTGAACTGGGCCGCTTCGGTGTTGCCACAAACCACGAAGCAAGATGGCTACAATTCACCTGCAAGTATCACATAAGCAGTCCTGCGTAGTCTACGCGAGGAAAGAACGTGTACGATCCGCCAGTGGCAAAACAATAACAATTCTGCGCGAAGTGCCCAAGCCGGAAATATCAAACTGTCGACAGAAATTTAGCAAGGCCACAAAGATTCGGGCAGTGTGCTTCCCAGCCTTTCTGAATATCTTTCGCAGAGCCGCAGTTATCGATCGTCAACAAACTAGCGAGCCAGTGAGTACGTCTCACATAATAATAATAATAATAATAATAATAATAATAATAATAATAATAATAATAATAATAATAATAATAATAATAATAATATCTGGGGTATTACGTCCCAAAACCACGATATGATTATGAGAGGCGCCGTAGTGTAGGGCTCCGGAAATTTCGACCATCTGGTGTTCTTTAACGTGCACTGACATCGCACAGTAAGTGCGCCTCACACTGCGATCTGCTTGTTGTATGCTCTTCAATCTCCTGTACTGCAATTTCTTGGCCAACGGATTGAGTAGCCCTCCGATATTTGACACTTCACTACAGAGAGGTGATGCAGAGATTGTTGCGATTAATATCGAAACTGAGAACAAAAGAAAACTCGATGACTCCCCCCCCCCCCACCTCCATTTTTTTTTTTCGAAGGAACACGCACACGCAGATGCAGAGAACGGTGCGCGAGTACTTTTCGAAACGAGAGCGCCACGGCGGACCGCGCATTTTCTCGCGCGCGCGCGCTCGAGAACTGAAGGCAGTAACGAGAATCGGATGCAGAGAGGAGCGGGACGAAATAATAACCGAGCGAACAACAAGGAAGAGGAACGCAAAACAATCAAGACGCAACACACCTGCGAGAAACAAGAGCAGTATTATACACACGTCCGACGCGAGACGACACGCTGCCGCCGCGCTGCTCACTGGCGTGTTTTTTTCTCGGATCGAACAATGGCCAATTTTCTCCATATCTACGTGAGACGAGCGCGCTTGCTTGCTTGCCTGCTCGACCTGCGCCATGCACCAAGCCCCTACGGGTCTTGCACGCCCCGTTTTCCCTTCTTCACGGAGCCACGCCATGATCCGAGAAAACGCCAACCACGCCGCTGTACACACGCATCCGTGACGCCATCCAAACGGCTCTCGCCATCACCGTGACGCCGTTGCAACAGCGCGACGTTCGAACGATCCTTGAGGCCGCACCAAAGGCAGGTCATTGTGAAAAGCACGTCATCGGTGCTTCAGTTTCATTTCTGGATCCATTGCAGCGCTTGTTTTCTTTCGGGCTCGATCAGTTGAGGGGGGGAGGGGTGCGGTAATAAAGCCCCCCCCTAAGTGGAGAATTCCTGCGCACGCCTATGTTCTTGTGGACACTGTGTCAATAGGAAGAATTGATAGTGCGCTCGTCTGTATGTGTGGCCAATTTCTAACCGTTGTTATTTCGTATGAAGATCTGACGAAAAAAAAAAAACTTCGCGTGGCACAGAACGTCGTCGGTGAGGTGTCCTATACCCTCATCGCGTTTTCAATAATAAACAAACAGACGGACTCACAGGCGCAAAGGCATCCATGCACGAGGAACCCGTAGACACGCGATCACCCTGTCCGTTTCGCTACATAACGCAAAGCCAAGCTGTGAAACAAAGACAAACAAAAAGGGGGCTCGAAACGGTCACACCTGCTTAAACTTTCGTGCGACCGATCGGCTGTGGCGCATGCAGCGCACCGCAAATTCGCTAAAAAGCGCCGACGAATCACACGCACGCGCGTGTATGTATACAGTGGTACGAGAAAATAAACGCTCGCCACGACCACGACCGAGCCTTGTTTCCTGCGGATCGATCTGGATCGCTCGCGCACGCCATGTGTGATCGAACGAATCCAGCTACAAATAAAAGCACAAACCGAAATTGTGGGGAACAGTTCACGCAGTCGTCGTTGTGCGTGGAAGGGAGAAGGGAGTGGGTGGAGGTGTTGGAAACAAGGGTGAGCGAGGTGGGAAGGGACGTAGGTTTTTGTTGTTTCGTTTTCACTTTGTCTTTGGCAATATAGACTATGACGTGCCGTTGTTTCCCGAAGAGAACGCCATAGTCACGACAACCGGAGCGCGGCGGCGTATGCTTGACGAGCCACAAAGCAAGTGTGCCAGACATCTATCCATCTCTCGACGCCCGTTGAGCCTGGACTGACGTGGTTCCTCGCTTTCTCAGTGTTTGATCCTGCCGGCTGCGTGCACCAACTCCGCGGGCGAGGCGGGAAATGATTGATAAATGTCAGCGGTTGTATATAAACAGGCTTCACTTTCGGCGCGTGCCTTCCTGTTTGGGGAATTAAGAGCGCGGAATGAGCACATGGGTGCGCCACGTGGAGCTTAAAGGAGAGAGAGAGAGAGAGAGCTAAGCAATGAAACGAGACGTGAGAGAGGGAAATGGTCGACTTGGCGAAGACCTTTGCATATCAAGGAAATGAACTGCATGGACAGAATGTTGTCAGACAGTAGACTTGGAATAGTCGGGAACACCTGGTACAATCAAGGGGGAGGTGGGGACAGATAGGAAAGGCAGGGAGGTCAACCAGGCCGCGCGTCGGGTTTGCCCACCATGCACTGGGGGGAGTGGGGAGGAGGGATTAAGGTAAAGAGTCACGTGGTAACTTGTGCATTTGCCTAATACGACTCGGTGACGAAAGTAATCTTTTTCCTTCTCAGTCGCATGTATTGACCTCCCCTACCCTTCTCGAAAACTGTCTGCATGGAACGTGCTTTGGCACTGCCTCTGTTACTGCCCCCCCTTTGACCAAGCGGAGACGTCGGGTGGTGACGTCGCGCTATATGCGGTGACGTCATAGCGTGACGTCACCACATGATTATTTCTGCATCACTCGTGAAAGTTACCGCCGCTGACGGTAACTTTCACGTTTGATGGGGCATCTAAGGCTATCGCCTTAAAAAAGAAAGAAGAGGGAAGAAGGTGCTATCAGTGTTGCAGGCCAACAAAGCGATGCGGGCATTGATACCGTCTTTAAAATCGACTGGGTTAAGCGACCGCTTGTATAGGCGTACAACGACCAGGAGCGCAATCAAAGAGAGAGAGTAAGGCATGTAGATGCGGACTCAAGATAAACAGACCACAAAAGACGGTGTTTGTTTTCTGTCTTTCTGTTCTCTCGTTTTTTCTGTCTTCACGCCTCACTTTTTTTTCACGAGAACCCTTACAACAATGCCACACCGTGCTTCGCAGAAAGGAATCGTAGCTGCAAAACCGTAACCTGTAATAATAATAATATGTGGGGTTTTACGTCCCAAAACCAAGATATGATTATGAGAGACGCCGTAGTGGAGGGCTCCGGAAATTTTGACCATCTGGTGTTCTTTAACGTGCACTGAAATCGCACAGTACACGGGCCTCTACCATTTCGCCTCCATCGAAATGCGAACGCCGCGGCCGGGATCGAACCCGCGACCTTCGGGTCAGCAGCCGAGCACCCTAGCCACTGATCCACCGAAGCGGACAACCGTAACCTGTAGGCGACGTGCATACCTACGTGGGTCTCCAGGCAACCGAGGTGCAGATTGAGAAAGGAAAAAAGATACACAAGTCCAACAGAACCCGACTAGAGAAAAGTAAGAAAGGGAGGCCGTCCTGTTCCGAGGAACGGCGATAACGAAAGCCCCCCCCCCCCCCCCCACCCCTCTCGCACCCCCCCTTTCGTCCTTTCACGCATCGGAACGCCTTTTACGGAAGCGATCAATCCTTTTGCCATAAATGAGTGCCGCGAAGGCGACGTCGACGACGTCTTCAGGGTGCCGCGCGCGCGCGCGAAGCGGTCGAAGTCTCGGTGCCACACCACGGCTTTGTCAGCAGAACGGAGGTGTTGCGCGAAGTATTTACAAGCAGGCGGCTTACTGCGCAGCTGTAGGTACTTCGCAAACGTGCTCTTTGAAAGTCTAGCCGAAGACGAGACTAATTTTTAAGGCCTCTGGCCTTTAGAGGGCCTCATTAAACGCGAAATTTGACCGTCGGCAGCGACACGAGTAACGAAAGAAATCATCGTCACGTGATGACGTCCTCATATGACACTATCATGACGTCAGAGAACACCAAGATCTTGTGACTTAAGGAGCCCTGTTGTGAGTTTTTCGTTTTGTTTATTTCGATTGAAAAGCTTGAAAGGTACTGTAGACCGGAAGGACTCACAAACGTTAGCTGAATACCGCACCCCAATAAAGTAGGCTGCCCAATGGAGTCAACGGACATCATCCTGGTGATGACATCCTGAAATGCTGTACAGTTATCCCTACACTTGTAGCATTCAGAACGTACTACACCACAAATATGCGCGTAGACAGTCCCGCCTATACCCACAGGCTTATAGAAAAACCCTTAGAAACCCGCTTACACCCGCAGGCTTGTAGATTAAACGAGGACCCGGGCAGGAGTCGCGCGAATGGCAACGCGGATGATGAGCTAGCGTTAAACCATGGCAAATCACGCAATAAATCACAAGAGTGGCAAGAGTTGGCGACGCCGTTAACTAAGAAACGCGCGACATTGGCCAGAAGTGGGATTGCAAAACTACAGAAATCAAAACGCCAACCACTAACATTTTTGCAAACACGGGCAGGTTTCATTAGCCAGAGTGTTTTCTTGCAGAGCATTGCCATCGACTGTTGGCGGGGAACGGTTGTGTGCGTAACAGTCCTTGGCTTGACGGCTGTAAAAGCACCAAGACGCGGCATGTACACGACTCAGTCCAAACGCGACGTTCGATCTATATATATATATATATACGGTGCCTTTCGGTGAACCGTAATTGAAAGCGGAACGTTGGCTAGAGCGCATAGAGTGCACCAGGAAAAAAAACAAAAAACGCAGAAGCGTGCAGCCCATGCCGTGTTGCGCGAGCCGTACAGAACGTAAACCTCGCACTTATATGGCGTCGTAAAAAGCACACGCTCATCGACAAACATGACACCTTCCTTCATATGCAAAGCGCCGACGTCTTTTGTGAGTCTGCGCCGCGGAGCACGTAGTTTTACGCCGCCAACCTTTGCGGCACCTGCGCCCGATGCCTTTCTCGCGTATTAAAACGTTTTAGTGTAGCGCCGAAAGAGGCGTTGACCTCCTTTCGAACAAACTTAGCGTGCAATCGGTATAGAAGCAATGCTTGCTGCCACGAAGAAAAGCTGTGGGCTTATGACGTGCCGGTTTTACACCTTCGCACGCCACAAATAAGCTTTGGACATCTGCAAGTTAGGTAACAAAAGGGTACAAGCTGTATAACAGGATATTGATCAAGGATAACTTGAGGGTAAACGCGCAACTCTGTTTTTGAGAGAGAGAGAGAGAGAGAGGGATAAAGGCAAATCATAGAAGTTAACCAAATGAGAGCCCCAGCTGCCCACACTCATATTCATGTCCCTTGTGACGTACTATATATAGCTAGGAAACTGAACCGTTTTTGTCTAGTTCCCTGGCTATAGATGGCTTTGCATTCAAGTCACCGAAATCACCGTGTTGGAACGCCAGCATGGGGGAACGCTTAATGTTATCGAAACATCACACGCAGGTTCATTCGTTATTTATGCACAGAGGCATTCCTGTCCCCGTCGGTGTCACATTGAAGCAGGTCAACCACAAAGTTGTTTGTCATCAAAGACGCCGTCGTGGAGTGCCAGTACGTAAGTTCAGAAGCTGCGTCCATGACGTTATGTGCAAGCTACCTGTGTGTGTGTGCGCGTGTGTGTGCGTGTGTGCACACACGCACAAACACACACACACACACACACACACACACACACACACACACACACACACACACACACACACACACACACACACACACACACACAAAAACGCACGCGCGCGCGCGTGTGTGCGAATGAGGCACACGCGCACAGAAGCAAGATGACCGCGTCATCGAGTGCCGGTATAGCGCGCACAAAGCGAACGTCGTCAAAGACGATTTGTCGCTACGCCGAGCACACACAGAACGAGCTGCTGACAGCATGCCATTGTATACTGACGAGAGATTACGTTCTAAACATTTCAGACCGTGAACAGCTCAGGACAATTCAAACGTTGGTTCTGCGACACGATCGACACAATGACCGGCGACTCTTATATGACAAGCTCATTCTCACACCACTGACGCGTAGAAACGTGCGTGCGAGCTTCCGAGACAGAAATATTAAAGCCCGTGGCATCGGAAGGCAAACATGTCGAGCAGGAGAGTCCTTCCATCCAGCAAGAAGGGCTACCGGCACGTCCACCAGAGAGCAGCATATAAGCCCCCCCCATCGGAACAACGGCGTGCACTTCCGCGGTGCTTTTGCCCGCTGACGTCTAACCTCTTGCGCAGAGTGATGTTGACTCACCGCATTTGAGGAGACGAGCGGAACGCGCAGCAATGCTCGTCGGTTAGCGCACACGAGAATTACTGTGTACATCGTCAAACAACTTTCATCTTCCGACCGGCCGTCGAAGAAGCAGGAGAAATGGTCTTCAGACATTCGCTAACGTGTGTTCTCGCGCCTCCATAAGAAAGAAAGCAAAGTTTTGTTTCCGAGGTATTGCCTGGCGAAAGCGATTATTAAAAATATGATCAAAATCTTATTCGAGTTCACTTCAACACGTCGCCTCACTATAAGCACTACTGTGTCATTAACTTATTAATATTTTTATCTGTAAGTATGACCGAATAATTTTTACAGCAAACTATCGCATTTGATTCAGTACAAGTGTCCTTATAACTATCATTATGAACATTATTTCATGAAGAACACTACCGGCTTTGTGACTCATCCAATGGGTCGGGTTCGTGCCATTAGAAAAGAGGTATGATAATCATCATCGCCTTCAGCATCATGGCAATATACGTGTGGAGATTCTTGTATTGGAGATAATTTGACAGTTGAGTAATGAAGAAGAAGAACATAAACTTTATTGTCGAATCATGATT
Source organism: Rhipicephalus appendiculatus (assembly GCA_030522465.1). NCBI lineage: Eukaryota > Metazoa > Arthropoda > Arachnida > Ixodida > Ixodidae > Rhipicephalus > Rhipicephalus appendiculatus. The sequence continues at coordinate 9,814,786 of JALIZH010020216.1, forward strand.
CGAGTCCGGCGTCTTTTAGTGGGCCTGGGCACCCACCGCGGAGGCGGTTCCGAGACCTTGTCTCGAAGCGGCTTCCTCGGCACGCTGGACAGCCCAGAGTTGTGCTGTCAGGTTCGAGCTGAGCAGTGCGGTCTTCCGAGCGCGAGCTGAGGCTGGCGGTGGAAGGGACAGACCACCGAATTTTCCTATCTGCAGACCACACGTCAAACCTTGCT